>VXAD01002621.1:126360-208608 GCA_013399195.1 Dicrurus megarhynchus | reverse complement strand
GGGTCTGGGATGTGACACGTGGCTCGCTCAGGCAGTGTGAATTTGGTGACTGATGGCAGCTCAGACAGAGTTTGATGTCAAACACTGTCCAAGTGCTGCACCAGAGCCAGGGGATGGAGTTTGCAGCCTCATCCCTGTGCAGAATCCTCTCCCTGCCCAGTCAGTCCCAGGGGACCGGCCAGTTTCCCACTGGGAAAGCGCCACTGCGACAAGTGGGAGAGTGACATTGTGCCGAAGAGTGGCATCACAATCACAGCTTCTGGTGGAGCTTATCCTGACAATGTTCTCGCGTGCCTTAGGTCAGAAAGGGATTTTTGGGGCCGGATCCCCGCCTGGTGTTAATCAGGATTGCAGGAGATGGAGCTGCTGGGACAGAGCCAGCTGAGCATGGCTGTGCTCCCCAAAAACTGAGTGTGCAGCAGGACACAGCCACCCCTCAGCCAGCATCCCCGCACCCCCAGACAAAGCAGAGCCCGGCTGAGGTGAGAGCAGCCCCTGCTCCTGCACAAATCCCCGGGAGGCAGCGCAGCTCCAACTGCCAGGGAAGCGCAGAGCTCGGCTGGGCAGGGAAATCAAAAAGGAGCAGTTAAAGGCCTTGGCAGCTGGTCGCCCAAAGCGACCACAAACATGTGTCTCACCCTGGTAGGTCTCATCAGCACAGCTCAAATGTCAGCTCGTGCTGACAAGCGAGAGAGAGGAAAACACGGCTGCCCTTGCTGGAAAATAATGAGAGCTGAGAGCGAGGAGGGAGCAGAGAGCACTCCCAGGCGGGCTGTGTCCCGTTTGTGTTCCTCCTCTCCCACCGCCCATCCAGCACTGCTCATTTTGAGGTTATAAAAGTGCTGGGCTTGCAGCAGCAGCGCCGGGCACGGTGTAAATGCCTGGGAGGGGAAAGCCCAAACCCCTCCAGCAGCTGCTGTGCAGCTGAAAAAGGTTTGACGTAAACCGCTGAGCACTGATCCAGAGAGGTTTTTAGGAGATAAAAGCTCCATTCCCAAATTTGACACGCTCTCCTCTGTGTGGTCTCTGGGCAGTTCTCTTAATCCCTTTGTGCCTGAGTTCTCCAGGCTTAAAGAATATTAGAGGGGGTTTAGGTACAGCTGATCCTGCTCTGGGGCCGTGTGTAACACTGGGAAAAGCCACACTGGAGGGACACGGGGACGTGGCACTTCATGATGTGGTTTAGTGGCCATGGGGTATTAGGTCAGAGGTTGGGCTTGATGATCCTGGAAGTCTTTTCCAGCTTTAATGATCCATGCTAGGCAGTGTGTGTGGACTTGGACAGACAAAAAGCCAGTGGGATGCCTGTGACACCATCCCTGCTGCACCTCTGTGTCCTCTCTCTCCATCCAGGATTTCTCCTGGATGGATCAGCAGGTGCAGCTCACACAGCCTGTGCTGGGCTCGCTCTGTTTCCTTCCACCACCACACACCTACTTTTTATTTCCCCCACCTGTAATACATTTCAGGCGGAGGCTGAAGTGCAGGATAAAGGAATGCATGTCCAGGACAGCAGGTCGAGGCAAGGGACACCTTTCTCTTCTTCTCTCTTCCTCTCTCTTCCAGCCCAGGGCTTTGTGAATCCCCTTCCCACCCCTGCACTCAGCTGGATAACAGCTCTCTCTCCCACAGAAATATGTACTGTGTCCTCACTGCATTAAGCATTGGCTTCAAGTGAATTTCTCTCACAAGCAGAACTAATAAAAGGACTAAAACCTGCCAGGTTCCACTTGACAAATGGCTGGAAGGAGGACATCTCCCCGCTTTTAGTGTTTGCAGTGATTGATCGGGGCGGGCTCGGAAGCAGCTGACCTGTTGAGGGTTTCCAGAGGGGGAATGATGGAAGGAAGATAATGCTCCTTTCTGGTTGATCACTGTAATTTTTGCTTTTCAGCAGATAACATATCCAGTGTCCAGAAATCACCACCTGTGTTTTGGAACTCGCCCAGGAGCTACAATTTAAATCCATGTGTGCATCTGTCTGCTCAGCTCACCATCCCCAGGCGGGTGACAGGGGCTGGGGGTGTTGCTGCAGGCACACACAGAGGGACAGTGTCATCCCAAAGTGCTTTATGGCCCAGAATGAAGGTGCCCAACAGATCAGAGCAGAGCCTGGCATCAATCTACTGCAGGCTCCAGCAAGGCTCTGTGTGCAGCCAGGCACTTCCTTTCAGTGAAGCCCTGTCAGTCTCTCCTGGGGAAGCTCTGAGAGCCCACGCTCCATGATGGATGAGTTTTTGCTCAGCTGGAGGTAGGAGAAGGAGCTCTGGAGCAGGGAATCCCAGCCCCACCTCTGGGCAATGCAAACTGGCCGAGGCTGGATGGGGTCCCTGCCCAAGGCTGAAGGGACAGAGTCTCCATTTGTACAAGGGACCTCCTTTAAAGGAAGTCCTGGGTTCTGGCTTTCAACAAAAATCGGAGGAGTGACACTCCTCCCACAGGTACTGGGGGCCCTGGAGAGTTGTAAAATGTCCAGGTGATCTGAGCTGCCTTCGCTCAGCCAGACACGGTGGGGCAGGGACAGAGCCTTGGGATCTGCTCTGTGAATTAACTCATCCCGTAGATTTTTCTCATCAAATCCACTTGCAGGCCACAGTGACAGTTGTTATTTATTTATCGAAATAAAAAGAAACAATTAGCTAAGAGGAGATGCACCGTGATTTCACCTCACTGTGAAAGCTGTTCTCTGCTTGCTGGGGGTTTCAGACACTTCATCACAGCACCCAGGGGTGTGCTGAGTCCAGGCTCAGGTGGGAGAATCAATGGCTCATCCTCGAGCTGGTTGAGCAGGTGAATGCTCTCGTGTTTAATTGACATCCTATTTATTGTTGAAGTGTTGCCCTTTTTGAGTTTTTTTCTTCCCTTCTCTGCCCAGGAAGGAGGATTTGGTTCAGCGATCGGTCACAAGAGATTAGCAAACAAGCTGAGAACACTTGCTCTGGAGCATGTTTGAGATCAGGCAGCTCTTCCTGACCCCTGTCTCGCCTCCCTCCTTCCCAGCAGCTTTCCCTGACTGCATTAGGAAACTTCATGGAGCCTTCCTGGAGGTGGATTTTCCCAGGGAGTCGTCAGCACTGCTGCCTGATTTGTCATTTTGTGCAGTGGATAAAAGCAATTTCATGTTCTGCTCTGAAACCCCTTGTTCACTTTATGAATAACTCCTGTAAGTATCACTTCAGAGGCCGATCCAGCAAAGTGGCAGGGAAGGGATACTCCCGGGATGTCCAAAAAAATAAGGGAGACCAGATTGTGTCTGCAAGGCCTGGGGGTGTTTTTGTGAACTCCTCCGCGTGGGCGGGGGCTCAGGGAGGGCAGAGCAGGCTCTGGAGCCCCGTGCCTGGCACAAAGCCACCTCTGCAGCCTCTCTGGTGTCCCTGTGCCCCTTTAAAGCCCGGAGCTGTGCTGCCACCCCAGGTGACCTGGGCAGGGGGGGCGTTTGCCACCGCGGTGTCACCACGGGTCCGGTGCCACCCTGACAGACCCGTCAGAGCAACGCATCAACACCTTCCAGCTCAGCTGATCCACTGCTGGCCCTGACTGAGATCAGCAACAATTAATACTGAATCCTCATTAAGGGGAAAGGACTTTGGTGTCTTCTTCCCTCTCCTGCAGCTGCTGGCAGGGCACTGGCTCAGGATGCTCCCAGGAAGGCTGGGGCTGACCATGCCCGTGACTGAACCCCCATCCCTGGAAGTGCCCAGGGCCAGGCTGGATGGGGCTTGGAACAACCTGGGATAGTGGAAGATGTCCTTGCCCATGGCAGGGGCTGGAACACGATGATCTTCACAGTCCCTTCCAGGGCAACACCATCCTGGGATCCTCAGTGCTCTCAGTTCTTATCAGCAGTTGTTTGTGTGCTGCCCAGACCTCACTTAACGCAGGTTTCTCATTAAAGTACTTCTGTTTAACTCCAGGATCTGTGCCCTGCTGAAGGGAAGTGCAGCTCTGCCAGCTCTCTCCATTTTTAATTGTCACTATAACCTCCCTCATTCCTTGCTGAGACATCCAGCCTGCACAGTCTGCTGGGATCTTCCCACTTCTTTCTGCAGCTGCAGGGACTTGTCCTGACTTCTGCTCTGTTCTTGAGGAGATGTTGATGCATTTACTTGCAGTTGCTGAAGCAAAGAAGAGATCCCCTGGCCCTGTCTGCTCACAGTAGTTGGTCACTGAAGCACATGCAGATTTTTGCTTTTCGGATTTATTTCTTTTGTGCACAATTAGGCTTAGACTGAGATAACTGTGTCCAGCTGGGCTTTGGCATCAGCTGGAAACTCTCCAGGCTGGTGCAATCGCTGGTGCCTGCCATGCTGGGAGGGTTTGGATGCTGCGAGGGGAGCCCAGCACAGACTCTCCACTGGCTCCCTTTATCCAACTTTCCTTGGGGTATTTCCTTGCACCTTCTTGTCCTGAAGCACGTGGGTGCTTCTTCAGCTGCTGCTGGACAAGCAGGGGAGTGGGAGGAGATCTGAAAACATCCCTGGGGTATTTCCTGGCTGGGTAGGAGTGGGATGGGAGCACTGGGGTCCTACAAAGGGGAAAAAGGTGACTCCATGTCCCCTCTTTCAGAAAGAAAAGGAAGGGAAGGAAATACAAAATACTAAAAAGCCTTTAAACCAACCCGGGCCAAATAATCTGAGGGGTGCATATTTGAATCCTTCCCCTCAGGTGGAATGGGTGGGCCCTGAGCTGGTGACATTTCTGCCACATGTCCCAAACCCACCTTGCTTTCATTAAAAGCCCACATCTCACAAGTCAGGCCCGTGGATGCCTCCTGCTCGGGGTAAGCCGTGAGGAGGGGCTGGGGAAGGACTCAGGCTTATGGAATGACTGCTCGTGGAATGCTGTCAGCATTTCTTTAAGATGTCAGAGGCTTTAATAAGCAAGGGATTAATTACGCCTCCCATGGCTGCCTGGCAGCTTCACCTCAATGCTTGAGCGCGTTCGCATGTTGTTATCAGAGGGCAGTAAAATAAAGGCTCTGTCCTCCCATTGCCCCCAGTGAATCCGGGGTGATGGGACCCTCTGGAGGAGCTGGAGGCTGTGCTGGCAGGCAGGGGGTGAGCTGTGCTCTGCAGGTCACCATTCCTCTGCTCCAGCAAGTGTAATTGAAGGGATTTGCTCCGTTATCCACCCTGATTACGGACAAGCTGCTGGGTAAACAAGGCAAAGGCAAGGCTGGGGTGAAGCCACACAGCTCAGGTGGCTTTTTGGAGCTGCTCTTCACAACCTTGTTTGTGTAGCTGTGCTTGCCAGTGCCTCTGGGCACAGCCTTTGAAGGTCCTTTCCTGCTGCAGGTGATTCATGAGCCAGCTCGAGGTGAACCTTCCTGGCAGGTTTTGTTTCCTGTTGTGGGCAGACCTTGGAGCATCAGGTTTCCAACCACCCCTTCTAGTGAGCAAAAGTCCTACATTCATGACTTCCCCTGAGGCGCTGGGGATGACTGATCAGGCAGTTCTGACCAAAAATGGCACATGAAGTGTTTGCTCCTTGAGGAGCTGAGTAACGCGCTAATGAGTGCAAGACAGATCCTGCTGCTTCCCATCCGATGGGAATTAATCGTGCTTGTGCTGGAGCAGAACCAGGCTGCCTGCTCATGCATTGATTATGGCTTAACTTTCCAGAAAGTACAATTGAGCTGAACTTTTCACGGAGTTTGAGCCAGGAGTGATGCGGTCAATGAGAACTGCACCAAGAGCTCTGCCTTGAGCGAGCCCCGAGCCAGGGCTGAGCTGCTGCAGTGTCCCGTAGCGATCCCGGCATTCCCATCTCCCTCCAGGCAGTGCCAAAGTGTTTATCTTTGATGAACCAAATTGCTTGGCTGAGTGCTGGGCCTTGGCACGGCCTGGTGTGTGTCAGTGGAAGGACTTCCCAAGGCTGTCCTTCCTGCCCTCCTGCTCGGGATTTGGGGTGAGGAGCTCGGGAAGGGGCTCCTGGACTGCAGAGCTGAGTGTGGGACCTGCCCTGTCCTAGGGCTGTGAAAGGTCAGCGGGGGCTGTGAAAGGGGAATCAGCACCAGGGCTGCCTGAAGGAGCCTCCTTTGGGCTCTTTGGTCGCTGGCAGAGGTTTAAAAATGCTTTTTGTTTAAGTAGAGAGAATGACCCCTTAAATCCAAGAGTCAGAGCTTATTGCCCTGAGGAGCCCTGATGGCTCCAGCTGCCCAGGCAGATGCTGGGTGGGTAAAGCCCTCTAAAAAGCAAAGCTGGGCTTGGCTGAGCTGAGCTGAGCTGGGCCAGCCCCTCACTTGCTCCCAGCCCATGAATCAAAGCCCAGCTCCAGCACTGCAGGCCTGCCCACAGCCCCATCACTTATTGCTTAACAAGTGCATTAGTGTAAATCAAGAGGCAGGTTTCAATTATCTAATAGAAGAATTATTGATCCACGCTCTCCTCCTGAGCGTTCAAATGTTCCAGGAGGAGAAGCAGTATTTGTATATGCTATAAAAAATCTGGAGTGTGTTTTTATGTTTCAATTAGGTGGTGCTTGGAGAGCTGGTGCGAGATGTTTTTGTAGGAGCGGCTGTGGCCAAACCGTGACAGGCACAGAGTCACTGGTGGCCCACAGCCCTGGTTTTGGGGTCAGCAAAGGACAGCAATAGGTGACATTCCTCCCTCTCCCCTTAGGATGCTGTGCAGGAAAGCCCAGGGCTTCACTTCCAATTCACTGTCCATGGAAAAGTGCAGCTGTTCCTTAAAATGCCAAATTCAGTTTAAGTGTATCAAATCAAACCAATTTTCTTCTCCCTCTCCCTGCCCCGTGGTTCGGATGGCTGGGGGGAGGGAGGGGATTTGTGCTTGGAGACACAATGTGAGTGTAAGGAGCCTTGGGCATCTGGCTGATGAAACAAACATCCCACAGGAGGGATAATTCCAAGTGGAATTCTTCTGAACCTTCAGCTTTCGGCCCATTGTCCTGCGGTGACTGTAAAATGCCATTGAGGGATGTTCCTTCTTCCCTTTGATATAAAACATGGGGCTATTTTAGAAACTTAAAACTCATTCCAGACTCTTCTCAGCACTTCTTTTCAAAGCAGCTCAGTTCAGCTGTCAGTCCCCAGCTCCACTTTTAATTAAAATAGGTTTGTAGCCTTCCCTGACAAGCAAACATCTACAGTAAGTTGCAAACTATAGAGCAGTCCCTCCCAGCTTAAGAAGGATGCCACATCAAATGTCACTTGGCACCTCTCTAGGAGAGCTCTCTGTATTTAAGAATAAAAATACAAATCAAGTTGTCACCTGAAAAGTTGTTGATAACACTTTTCTGGGACAGGGAGCTCAGATGAGATGTAACTGCAGCTGCCTGTACTTCCTGCAGTCCCAAAATGTTTCTGGAGACTCCGTGGCCCTGAGTTGTTTGGGTTTTTTTCTCCATTGTGAACAACTTGTGAAACGGTGTCACTGCGATTTGGGGGAGCCCTGGGCCAGCAGAGAATTGCAGTGGGGATTGCTCAGCCCACCTCCAAACAAATCTGGGGTGACCCCAGCGACCTTCCCCTAGGGGGGATGGAAGCCCAGGGAAAGGTGGGACCAGCCTGTGCTGGGGGGTTGGCACAGAATATTCTTGTGGTTTGAGCACCTCACTGCCGGAGCAGGATTTCCCTGCTGGAACGAGGCACCTGCTGAACCTGTCACTGCTTTCATGTTCTGCTTGCTGGAAAGCTGAGAAACCCTCCAAAAGCAAAGAAGATTAACTCCAAACAGACGCGCGGCACCGAGCAGCAAATCGTGCTGCAGCTTTCTTGCTGTCATCATTGTTAACAGGTTTCTTCTCCTGGCCTGGCTGCTGCTCGGTGTATTTTTCCGTGTTTAAAGTTTTTTAAGTCCCCTGAAGGTCTCAGGGTTAGGGGAGGCCGCTCTCACCCTGTTTTGGGGGTCAGGCTGGGCTTCTTTAAAGAAGGTTGACCTAAAATAAGCAATGGGATCACAGAACTCTGGATATGGGGTTTGAAACTTGCTGCTGCAGCTGGGTGGTTGGGATGGACGCTGTGGGAGATGCTCAACATTGAGGGGCTAAAATGGTCCAGCCTGGAGTGGCAGAACTGTCCCCGAGTGCGACACGTCTGCCAGGGCAGATTTCCCTGCAGCACTGGCAGGGAAGGGGGCTTGTCCCTGTTTCCCAGCTGGAAACCTGTGCAGTATCAAATATTCTGACTCCCAGCCAAACCTCGCCCCAACTTCTGGTACTCAGGCTGGGTTTGTGACTTTGATTCACATTTTTGGGGGCCGCCCAGCAGGAACCACACAGCTCCTTCCTTCCTCCACCCCTGTTGGTGCTGCTCTCCGTTCAGAACCCCGCAGCAGATCGTTCCACACCCTTTTTGGAGCAGAACATCCTCCCCCTGCGGCCTGAGCAGGAGGTAAATCCATCCAGGTGGGAAGCATCAGGAGAGGACAGCAGTTGCATTTTCCCTCTGCTGTTTACACACTGCTTTAATTAGGAGGCTGCCTTTGATTAGCTGAAGAAAACCCAAGCTGTGTCAATTGAAATTAATTTCCCTCTATCAATTTATCCTTTGTGAAAAGTTTGGGTGCCTTGTTCCGAGCTGGAATGTGGGCAGCGCAGGGAGAGAAATCAATTTTCCTACGAGGTCTAATCACGAGCGGTGTGAAATTAAGTTGTCACCCAGGCCCCCTAATCCTCGTGTCTAAGTGCATGTTGGGCTCTTTGCTGAGGCAATTACAGGAACCTGGTTCCTCTCCCTCCCTGACTTCCCTCGTTAGAAAACACTTAAGGGCACAGCTCCCTGTGACACGTTGTCACCAGGGAGGGACAAAAGTTTCAGAGGAGAGAAGTAGGACATGTAAGAGCAACATGAACTGGTAGGAATCAAGAAGCTATTTATGAGCCATTTACTTACTTAGCCCTAAAAATAGCCGGGGCTGTATGTGAAAATACGGCTGTGATTGAAATCAAGCCCTAGACATGAGGTAATGGGGAAGGGGGTACAAAGAGAGATGCAATCAGGTATTCTATAAATAGCCCTGCTGACCTCTCCAGCGATGGGGCAGGGGTTTGGTTTGGATGTTTTCTGCTGGGGGTTGGAGGGGTCAGTGAGGCCTTGGGGTGGAGCTGAGTTTGCTGCAAGTCCAAAGGCAATGAGAACACTGGCAGGTGCCAGGACTGAAATCCATGGGGATGATCCCCCACCACCTCAAATCCCAGCTGCAGTGTCCCATCTCCTGGCCAGTGCTGTGCTCAGGGTGCTGTGTCCATTCCTGGGCTCCCCAGCACAGCAGGGACAGGGAGCTCCTGGAGCTCTGTGGAGATGAGGAAGGGCCTGGAGCATCTCCCTGCCCAGGAAAGGCTGAGGGAGCTGGGGCTGCTCAGCCTCGAGAGGAGCCCCAGTTGAGAGGGGGCCTCAGCCCTGGCTGTCCCTGGCTGTCCCTGGGTGTCCCTGGTGTCCCTGGGAGTCCCTGTCCATCCCTGTCCATCCCTGGCTGTCCCTGGCTGTCCCTGGGTGTCCCTGGGTGCAGGGAGGGTCAGAGCAGGGCCCAGGCTCTGCTCCAGGGCCCAGCAGTGGCACCAGAGGAACAGGCAGGGACTGAGCCCAGGGAGTTCCACCCAGACACGAGGAAGAACTTTACTGTGAGCACTGGAACGGGGCCCAGAGAGGGGCTGGAGTCTCCTCCCTGGGATATTCCAGAGCCCTCTGGACACACCCCTGTGCCCTGTGCTCTGGGATGACCCTGCTGGAGCAGGTGACCCTCTGTGGTCCCTAAACCTGACCCATGCTGGGATTCCAGGATTCTGTTCCAAATCTCCTGTCACAATGAGATGCTTTGCAAGTCGAAAGGTGCTGAGTAACTTCTCCTGGAAGCAGCTCTCTGCAGCACAACCTCTTTGATCTCCTGCTTCCATCTGCTCTTTTATTGCTCCAGAGCTGCAGTGTTGAAGTTTTTAACTCCAGACGTGACATTCGGGTCCTTTCGGGTCCCTCGGTGCTGGAGCAAGCCCAGCACCCTGGCTGGGTGCCACAACCAAGCTGTGCCTCTCACCTTAACCTGCACAGGAGCACTCCAGGGAGGGGACTGAGAGAAGCAGATGGAATTAAATCCCTGTTTACTGTCGGCTTTTAATAAAGGAGGGGACGTGTGTAATGTCACCAGCTCTGCCCACGCACTGGGGAATTTGCCCTGCGACACTCGGACACTTTTCCAGCCTTTCCTTGGAGTGGAGAAGCAGAATCGTGCTCTTGCCACGCCACAGTTAAATAAATTCACTGCTCCCCATAAAGCCTAAACCCTATAAAATACAGCTGTTCTCCCCTGCTGGGTTTAAAAAGAAATGGTTTCACAGAAATGGCTCCAGGTGTGCGTTTGTGCCAGGAAGGCTCGTGAATGCCTGCTGGAAGGGCTGTGGAAATATTTTGGCAGATGTTGCTCCTGGGCCAGGGGATGCTGCTGCGGGGAATGAGAGTCCCTGAGCGGGGGGAGGCAGAGTGGCTGGGCTGAGAGCTGTGGCCGTGAGGGACAGCCTGTGTCCAAAATCCTCACAGCGTGGTTTGGAGGGCACAGTTTGGCCAAAGGTTGGACTTGATCATCCTGGAGGGCATTTCCAGCCTTCACAGCTCTGTGATTCTGTCTCTGGTGTAGTCCCAGACTGAGCCAGAGCACCCCTGGGCTGTGCTGCTGCCACAGGCCCTGCTGAGGGTCCCCTGCCCGAGGCTCCAGAGGGAGGAGGTGGAAGTCCTGAGCCCTCTGCTTTTCCAAGTCTTCAGCCCAGCCAAAGCAGGGTGCAGTGTGCTGGCAGCAGCCTGGTCTGCTCTTCCTTAAAATATGTTTGAAATCAAGGAGCTCAACAGCCCTGTAGCCAGGGAGAGTGGGAGGGAGCAAAGACCGAGCCCAGCTGTGCTGGTGCAAAATGGGATTTATGACTTGTGACCATTTTTCAAGTGAGAATCATTGATTTCTGTATTTTTTTTTTTTCTCACAGAATTTCTTCTCCTTGAAATAGAATAAATTGCCTGAAGCACCTGGTTTGCCAGGGATCCAAGGCCATTCCTCCCTGGCGCCCTGAGCACAGAGGCTGCTGTGACGTGGGGAGCTGCGCTGGGAGGTTTGCAGCCAGGAGGGGCTGGGGATGGTTGAATGCTGGAGCTGGAGGTGCCATTTTCCCAGAGAATCTTCGGATTTAGCGTTTCTCCTCGTGGCAGTGCTGTTTTCCCTGCAGTGCTTCACAGTCCACCAGGAAGGAAACCCATTCTTTGTTTCTGACTTACCCTGAATGCCTTTCTTTGTTAATGTCAGACCATTCTTTCTGCACTGCCTGTTCCAACACAAAAGGAAACAAACTCTTTCCATGCCAAACTGCAGATTTTTGCCCCAAAAGTGCTGTTGTGATAATTTTTGAAAGGCTGCAGAAAGTTCTCTTGGTAGGCACTAAAACTGTGCAGATTTTGAAGATTTTCTAAGGTTGGACTTGATGATCTCGGAGGTTTTTTCCAACCTTAATGATTCTGTGATTCCATCTCTGTGCATTTGGGCTGGGAGAAGATGGTTCTGAACAATCCTGCTTCCTCTTGCCTTTGCAAAGCCATTATTGCAGGCACAGCCATGAATTTGGGGAGAGCTTAAACCCTGCCTCTCGCTTCCCCTCCCTGAATAAGGGATGGTTGGGGGGCCTGGTGGGGTTGTTAATGCTCCTGTGAAGTCACAGACCATCTGTGAGCCCAGAGAGAAATGGGAATAGCAATGTTTTGTTTTGTCTGCTCTACAAAACGGGAGCTGGAGATTGATTAATTTTTGTGAGCTGATCGGAGAGCTGGGGGAATGCGTTCCAGATAGAGAGGATCAGGAACTGGGGGTCTGTCTGGGGGTGATGGGATGTCTGTGGATCTCCCAAGCTCTGGCCTGTCCAGCGGGACAGCATCCATCAGAGAGCCTGGGCAGTGTGTGGGGACAAAGGAATGGGATGAATAAGCAGATAATAAAAAAATGCTAATTGAAAATCAGAATGAGATGAATTCTAACTGACTCCACATCAGGAACTGGAGTGGCAGGACAAGGGGCAATGGGCTCCCACTGCCAGAGGGCAGGGGTAGATGGGATATTGGGAAGGAATTCTTCCCTGTGAGGGTGGTGAGGGGTTGGGATGGAATTCCCAGAGAAGCTGTGGCTGCCCCATCCCTGGAAGTGACCCAGGCCAGGTTGGACAGGGCTTGGAGCAGCCTGGTCTGGTGGAAGGGGGATGGAAATGGATGACCTTTACATTCCCTTCCAACCCAAACCATTCCATGATTTCCTGACTCTGTTTTCCTTCTCATATGAAGGAACGTGGCCTATCACTACCCACTTGAAAAGACAAAAACCACACTGTGCTGAAGTAGCGATTTCAGACCCCTCCGTGAATATTCCCCTGCAATCACTCAACTCTGTTCCAGTGTTTCAAACACTTTTGGATCCTGAAAGAGAAACGCTGTTTATCACTTCTAATTTCTACAACTGGGTCTGAAAACTAATTAGTAAAACAGGCTGTACCATCTGCTTCTTTGGGATGTGCTCCTGCTATAATTATTTATATTTTAAGTTGGTTCTTTTTTTCTCTGTAAATTAACTCTCACTCCTAAAATGGATCAATCCAACCTATTGTTGTTTTATTGTGGAGTCACATTCCACTCCTGGATCTGCGTCTCTTCTTGGCATCAAGAGCACCTGAGAGGAAGGAAACATAAAACAAAACTTAATCCTGTCATTCTTTCTGCACGAATCTGCCTGGTTTATATTGCTGGAAAACACGGCAGAGTTTGCAGGTAGGAAAGGCAGGAGCTGTTCGCCTTAAAGAAAACAGCGATTCTCCGTGGGGAGGGAGCAGGAGAAGGAGATTCAGGCTCCCCTTGTCTCCTCAGCCCTGGAAACAGGGATGGCACAGGCTGGGAGGGCTCTTGGCTTGACCAAAAATTCTGGCATTGGGGCAATCTCTGGAGCAGGGCAGGGCTGATGCTCCAGAGCAACACGCCAAGGAGTGTTTTCCCCATCAGAGAGTGGCAGAGCTCAGTGATCCTCCGTGGTGGATATTCCCCCCAGTATTCCGCTTGAATTCTCCATCACTTGTTTTAATGTCATTATTCCTGTTTACACACTAAACAACCCTTCCTCCCTGCTGGTTGATGTCCTCATTGCATCTGCTTTCTGCAAGGGCGAGCAAGATCTTATCCTTAAAATAAACTCAGCAGTGGAGACTTTGGAGCCCTGCTTTGCCTCTGCAGGGGGTGGGTGATGCTTCCCTGAGCCTCCACTCCCAACTGCACCAAGCTGTGGGTCCCGAGCTGTTGAGAAAGGATTTTAACGCAGCAGATGAGGAGGAGAGCGCTGAGTTCTCGGCAGCTGAGCAGGAGCAGTGATTCCCTTCTGGAATTGCCAGCTCTGCCAGAGGTGGGACAAGGAAATCGAAATAACTCAGAGTAGCCAAGTCAAAAACGTCAACCCGAGGTATATCCACGTTTTTCTGCTCGTTTCTCCTCACCTGCAAAAGGATCGGCTCTTAAGGGGGGAGAAAATTGAAACAATGGTTGTGGTGTGGCTGGAAATCCACCCGTGTGGAGGATGCTGCTCCCCCTCCCAGGTGCCAAAGACCTTTAGACCTTCAGACCTTCAGCTCATGAGATTCCCATCAAGCCAACAAAGGTCATGCTTGGCAAATAACGTGTCTCAGATGAGCTTCTTCCTCTGCAGGAGCTGAGCTGCTTGGATCACACCCTGCTTTTATCCCTCCCTTTGAGGGCTCCCAGGCTGGTGGCAGGAAAGCCATTAGCAAGGAGCTGTTCCTTTGCCTTGGCTTTGTGGATATAAATACTGACACCTTGTTCCATTTTTCATGCATTGCTTCTTTTCCTGCCCCATTCAAAAGAACAAAAGGAGTTCTGAGCTCTCTGAGCCTGGAATTTGACAGGTTTTGCTTGGTGGTGGCATCGCTGGTTTTTTATTTCCACTCAAAAACAGTTTTTCCCTTTTACCTGAAGGAGCGGGGGGGGGGAAATGAAATGAGGGAGAAAGCTGGAAGAGGTTTAACCTGCATGCATCAAGCAGCAATTTCAGTGATTTTATTGTTTGGGCTCCCTGACGGTCGTCCCAAATCATCAATAAAGCTCTGGCTGTCTCTGCTTCGCCCTCCTCGTTAGCTGGAGGCACAGCCCAGTGCTGGGGCTCTGTGGCTGGCTGGGAAGCGCCTGCCTGGCTAATTCCCCTCTCCCCCTGCCTCTCCAGCTGGCTCGCACTCCCATTTGGAATATATATGGGACGAGAGGCACACATGGCTCGGGGGAGCGGGCGGGATTTATGGCCAGCAGACAGTGTTTAGTACAGATGTGCAGGAGCAGCAACTCTCAGTTGCCAACAAAACCTCTGGAAAGATACATCATAGCAGGAAGTTGTCAGCAATTAATTTTCAGAGGGCTAAACTTCACCCATTTTTAAATAGAAGAGGAGTCTGAAGGACCAAAGAGAGAATAAATCATTTGGACCCCTGGGAGTTTTTTTAGCTGCTTTCCTGAGCAAGCGGTGCTGCTTTTTCTCCCTTGCAACAGGTAAAACATCGGGGGTTTAACCACTGAGACAAATATTCTTCAATAAGCAAGACTTAAAACAGAAAAATAAAACTAAAGCCAGCTTTCCTCTGTGAGATCCCTTGAATCCTTCTGCAAGAAACATGCCAAACACTTGGATAAAGGTCTGGTTGATCTTGTAGGTGATACTTGAGTGACAGAGTGATGGGGGGCCGAGCTATAATTGGTGGATGTGAAAAGTTTGCTGACGGGATTGGTTGCTGACTATTGCAAAATTAGTTTTTGGGGGTTGATTTGGGGGTTTTGGGGTGGGTTTTTTTGGAGGAGGGGGTAATTTCTTCGCAGCTCAGCTCCTCTGCCAGCCACGGCCTCCAGAGAGGAAGAAGAGATGGCCACAGCTCGATTGCAGGACTGCCTGAATGGGGGCTCGTGGTTGGAGCTGAATCAATGACATTTTATTGAGGCTGTGGTACAAAAGGAGAGATTCTTTTCCTTGTGAAGAACCTCAGTTCATCAAAGCATTTCAGTGTTGTACTCACAGTTAAGCCAGGGTTTAAGTCCAGTTCTATTGTGCACAGTGTAAATGGGGTGAGTGTCTAATGCTCACTGTGGAGGATTTAATGCTCCTAAAATTTTCCAACGCCACCAAAGTTGGGGGTTTCCTTCCTCCATGGAAGCTGAAAATTGTCTTCCTTATGTCACAATGAGGTTTAGTGGGCGTGGTGGGATTCGGTCAAGGCTTGGACTTGATCCTGGAAGCCTTCTCCAACCTTAATGATTCTGGGATTCTGTATTAACAAACTCAACATTCCAACAAAAATCCACAAATCACAGAATCATGGAATGGTTTGGGTTGGGAGGGACCTTAAAGCTCATCCCATTCCACCCCAGCCATGGGCAGGGACACCTTCCACTGTCCCAGGCTGCTCCAAGCCCCATCCAGCCTGGCCTTGGACACTGCCAGGGATCCAGGGGCAGCCAGGGCCTCCCCACCCTCCCAGGGAAGAACTTCTTCTACATATCCAACCAAAATCCCCCTCTTTCAGTCTGAACCCCAAAATCTTCCTGTGTTCCGAATGGTGGTGGCGTCTCCGGCTGTTTCTCCCCGCTTTGTGCTGTTCTGCTCCTCCAGCACAAATCTCAGGGATGGCAAAATCTCCTGGAAGTGGAAGCAGACCTCTGGCTGCCATCAGCAGAGCTCCTTCCCCCGGTGAGGCAGTGGGCTGGAAAGCTCAGGAGATAAAGAACTTGAGCCGAAAATTCACTGTGGAACAATTCCACTCTGTCATCTTTCTCTTTATTACCCTTTCCTCTGCGGCCATGATGGGATTAGTGATATTTCCATTTGTCTGTTTTATGCATTTTGTTTTCCCTTCCTCTGAAAAATGATTACAGGATGAAAAGTTTGCCGGGCCTTGGAGTTCAGCAAGATTCTCTCTGGAATTAATTTCCTACCGTGGAGTGCGAGCAGGCATCTAGAAAAACACTATTTGATTATACTTTTGTTTTCATATAAGAAGATGATTATTTTCGCCTGTTGGTGGGTGTAGGACACAGAGCTGTGTGGGAAAGGCAGGATTTTTATTTATCAGATGCCTGAAGACTGAAAATCCCAAGAAGCAGTAATGAGGAAAGCTGAGGAAATGGAAGTTTTGCTCCAGCTGGTTATTTCCTAAGTGTCAGAAATCCATGGCAGAGGGGGAGAGCAGGAGGAACAAGGACATTGACCTGGAATCAAACATCCCAGTGGGATGAGCTGGGATTTGTCAGAGCCTGAGGCCCAGCAGAGCCAGATCCAAGCGGGTCTGGCATGAAATGGCTTCTCCTGATTTTCTCATCCTCCCCACCGAGTCTCTCTCTCTCGATCTAATTGAAGGGGTTTGTTCTGACACCTGCTGCAATCAGGGCTAAATGCTTTCCATGGAAAATCAATGCCAGGAACGAAGCCTGTGCTGTGCTCTTGGCTCCAGTGGCTCTCCAGCACTGGTTCCCACTCGCTCCCCGTTGCAGAGACCCTTCTGCTCCATCATTCCTTCCACCTGCAGCATCTTCCCGGAGCCACCCCCGAGAGGTTTTTAGCCCAAAAGCTTGTGGATCTTTCCTGCTCCACCCCTTTGCCCTTCCCCTCGAGCTCTCTGCTCTCACACCCTCTCTGATCACATTAAGATCAAATCAGCCCCCCCGTGGTGGTGTTTGGAACGAGACCATCTTTAAGCTCCCTCCCAGCCCAAACCATTCGCTGTTTCTAAGGTCTCTGTGATGTTTTCTGGCTCGGCAGCACCAGGAGGGATCCCACCAGGTCCTGCTGCTCCCTCAGCTGCCCGACACCATCGCTGGGGCTTCCAGAGGGGGAGGCTGAGGTGTGTTGGCTGCTCCTCAGGGTCTGCAGTGAGCAAAGATCCATCATTTCCCCTCCATGTTTCCCCCTTTAAATTCAGTCTCCCTTTAAATGAAGTAACCTCTGCAAGGACTGATCGTGCCTGGAGCCTCAGGCCTTCCTGCCAGGACGGTTTGTTCTCCATCATCCAGAATAATTCCCTTTCTCCAGCTGCTGGCCTTGGGTTCGTGTGCTGAGAGGAGCTGACTCAGAGATGACTCAAACTCTTCACACGCCCTCGTGGGTTTGCAAACGAAAGAGCAGGGTAAGGCTGGGTGGTTGAATAAGAGACCGTGGCCAGCAGCCAGCCCCTTCCCGAAATCCCAGGGGGAAGTCAGGACCTGGAAACACACCCCGGGCATGGTGGTTCAATGGAGTGAGCAAAAAACACTTGCAAATACATTTGTTAGTGCTGTGGCTGTGGCTGGAGGTGAGGCAAAGGAGAAGAAGCCACACAATTGCCTGCAAATTCCTCCTGGAGTCCATAGGGCAGCAGGGAAAGGGCAAGGAACGGGGAGATGCTTCTGTTCTGCTGTGGGTTTTGTTTAATTCCACAACCCTGATCTTAAAGGCAAATCGTAAAACTGCGGGGGTTTAAAAGGAAATTGCCAATCTGGGGGCAGCTGCAGAACAGGAAGGGTTACTGGGAGGCCTCAGCACCAAAACTGGTCTTGGGATCCAGGTGCGTGAGGGACTTGTCCGAAAAGATTCTGAACCCGTCAGCTTTTTCTCAAAGCAGAGGTTCAGCAATCCCATGAGATTCCTGAGTCCATCCCCATCCCTGGTGATGTGCAGCTGCTAGAAAATACCCTGGGGATGAAGGGGCAGGGTGGGATCCTTCACCTGGGGTTGCACAACAGGAATGAAGCAACCCAAAAAATGGCATTGATTGATGTCGGTACGGTTTCACTGACTGTCACTAAGGAACAAAACCAGCACCTGAGCCAAGCCCAGGCCCCATTCCTGGAAACTCAGGTCTCTCCTTTCATGTTTAGCCAGGACTGTGGGTGTTGCAGGAGGGATTATCACCCTGTGTTCCGTAACAGCTGAAATGTACTCTGAGACCCTGCAGATGAGGGTTCCCAGAGTACCCACAGGCATCTGTCATTCCTGCTTGGCACATCCTGGGCTGAAAGCGAGGGAATTGCACCTGGATACAGAGCTTTCCCTGCTCCTCAGCTCGGGAGACCCCTCCCAGGTGCTGCGAGGTCTGAGGGGGGGATTATGGGCTTTAGAGTTTGTGGGATTGTGGCAGGATTTCCATAGGGCTTAATGGAGCCAGTACCTGTAAATTAGGGTATTTTTTAATTTATGGAGGTAAAACTCCTGTGGGAAACTGCATTTGCTGTTGTGAGCCTTAGAGGTAATTATAATCTCCTTTTTTTGACACTGCACTATTGGGAGTGAATGCCAACATTTCCATCTGAGGGCTTATTTGATTATTTTTCTCATTTTGCAAAACATTATTACATTAACCCGCCACTCCTGAATCCTTGTCCTACCATGGCATTTATGCATGAGAGGGTCTGTGCTCTGAAAGGAACATCAGGCTGAAGAATGCTCCATGATGATGGAAAGGCTTCTGTTTATCCTGTGGGTTTGGAATAAGAGCTTGTTTTTGGCTTTGGAAGCAAATGTGACCTAGTTTGGATCCAAAATGTAATGTGAACCTTCAGCTACACAGCTCGGACATTTATTAGGGCTGAAAGTAGTCAATAAATGTATGTGAGTAGATGAGTCAAACTGAGAGAGGGGAAGTTTAGGCTGGAGATTAGGGAGAAATCCTTCCCTGGGAGGGTGGGGAGGCCCTGGCACAGGGTGCCCAGAGCAGCTGTGGCTGCCCCTGGATCCCTGGCAGTGCCCAAGGCCAGGCTGGACGGGGCTTGGAGCAGCCTGGGACAGTGGGAGGTGTCCCTGCCCATGGCAGGGGTGGAATGGGGTGAGCTTTAAGGCCCCTTCCACCCCAAACCATTCCGTGATTTTATATAACTCAATCATCTTCTGCACCAGAGTGCTGGGACCCCTTTTGTTCTGTGTCCCAGCCCTCACTCCTTTCCGTCCCAGTTAAACCAGAGACTCCTCCAGTCTGCAGCGATCCCTCAGACTGTTCTGACCAGGCTCTCAGGTGAAACCATCCCTGAGAAAAACCCTTCCCCACCAGGGCTCACTGCTCCTCATTTTTCCTCCCAGTCTCCGCTCACACTGCCCTGAATGCAATTCAGCTTCTGGGTTGTTCCTCTTAGCCCATGCAATGCTTTCCTTTTTCCCTGCTTACTTTTAATTAAATCTCATCACTTGAAAAATCCCAAGGAAGACTTTGCAAGATCTTTAATTTGATTTTTATTTTCATTAAGCTCAAACTTATATGACAAATCTCCCAGAGCTGTTGCTAAATGCACTTTGTTTTCATGCAGTGCTCTTCTGGCTGAAAGTCCCGTTCCTGCCACGGGAATGTGGGCAGGAAAGGAATGTTCACCTGGGGTTTATGACCCTGACAACCTGTTTTTGTTATTAAAACTGTGGTGAGCAGCAGAAGTGATGAAATACTGAGTTCTGTGGAGTCTGCAGAGTGTTTTTTTAAACTCCAGTCATTACACATTTTGTTGGCATAAAAAAGCAGAGGAAGAAGATCCTTCATAGAGAGCAAGCAATTCTTCTTGGACCTTATGAAGTTAATTATTTTATATCCCATAACTGAAACTTGTAACTCAGTGTAATTGGCAGGAGAAGTCCCACAGTAACAATCACGGGGCTAGTTATTGTTTCCTCTAGTGCTCCACTGTGGGAATGCTGGAAAAACAGCCTCCCATCCTGGTGTTTATTGGCAAATGCTTAAATAAATCATGCCAGCCTGCTCAACAAGCTCAACAAGATCAATAATCTCTTCTCTTGAAATGGGAAGTGTTGCAGGAGGGGAAGAGCTGGGGACAGGCAGGGTCTGTGGTGCCCGTTTAGCTGGGATTGCGCTTCATGGATTTGGGAAAACCAGAGACCAAGCCCAGGCTGGACTGGGCTCTGAGCAACCTGCTCTAGCAGAAGGTGTCCCTGCCTGTGGGATTGGGATGAGCTTTAACATCCCTTCAAACCAAACCATTTGGGGATTTTATGAACTTTGTTCTCCTCCCAGTCTGCCAGCACCTCACTGTGGGACCGTAACAGGACTCGGATTAACCTTGTGGTGCTCCCAAATTCTGTTAAAAACCCCACTGATTGCCTCAGGTCCTGTTTGCAGCCTGGGTGAAGGAACCAGAGCTTTGTCGAGGTGCCCACGTCCCACACTGAGCACTGTGGTACCCCGGTGATGCCTGAAGANGTGTTTTTTTAAACTCCAGTCATTACACATTTTGTTGGCATAAAAAAGCAGAGGAAGAAGATCCTTCATAGAGAGCAAGCAATTCTTCTTGGACCTTATGAAGTTAATTATTTTATATCCCATAACTGAAACTTGTAACTCAGTGTAATTGGCAGGAGAAGTCCCACAGTAACAATCACGGGGCTAGTTATTGTTTCCTCTAGTGCTCCACTGTGGGAATGCTGGAAAAACAGCCTCCCATCCTGGTGTTTATTGGCAAATGCTTAAATAAATCATGCCAGCCTGCTCAACAAGCTCAACAAGATCAATAATCTCTTCTCTTGAAATGGGAAGTGTTGCAGGAGGGGAAGAGCTGGGGACAGGCAGGGTCTGTGGTGCCCGTTTAGCTGGGATTGCGCTTCATGGATTTGGGAAAACCAGAGACCAAGCCCAGGCTGGACTGGGCTCTGAGCAACCTGCTCTAGCAGAAGGTGTCCCTGCCTGTGGGATTGGGATGAGCTTTAACATCCCTTCAAACCAAACCATTTGGGGATTTTATGAACTTTGTTCTCCTCCCAGTCTGCCAGCACCTCACTGTGGGACCGTAACAGGACTCGGATTAACCTTGTGGTGCTCCCAAATTCTGTTAAAAACCCCACTGATTGCCTCAGGTCCTGTTTGCAGCCTGGGTGAAGGAACCAGAGCTTTGTCGAGGTGCCCACGTCCCACACTGAGCACTGTGGTACCCCGGTGATGCCTGAANTCTGAAAAACATAAAAGTTAAAACCTAAGGCATCCCCGGGGTTCTTCAGCCCTGTGCTCAGCCCAGCGCCACCAAAGCTCCTCGTGCTGCTGTCAGCACCCGTGGGAACGACCCCATCACCCCCATCCTGAGGGATTTTGTGCAGCCACAGCAGCCCCAGCTCCTGAGGTGCCTCTTCCAGCTGTGCTCAGCCCACAGAGGCTCTTGGCCGTGCAAGACTTGATTTTACCCAGGGGCTGCTGCTGCTGCTCTGTCTCCCAGACCCTCTGGAGCCTCCTCCCTCTTACAACTGGGTATGTTAAGATATTTTTTCCTATCTGCCACTAATTTCTGCCTGTTTCTCTCCCAGGTGGAGCCTGCAGTGACAAGAGTGACACATCCGTGACATTGACACGGCCTCATTCAGCGCTGCCTCGAGGTTCCAGCACAGCCAGGGACCAAGCTTTGCTTAATGTCATCCTTGGCACTCAGGATGGGACTTTTGAAGTGGAGGGAAAGGGCAAAGCAGGAGATCTCTGGTGAACGTGGCACCTCCACCCCGCTGCTGCTGCTGCAAGGAGCACCCCTTCCTTCAGGGCTGGCTGAGGACACTGCTCCAATTTAATGCTTCAGTAGGAAATCTTAGGATGGCTCCTCAGCTGGGACGAGCTGGCCTCACGTTCAGTGGAAACCAGGCAGTTTGTGAGGGACAGGATCTGGCCTGTTGGTCCTTCGAGGTCTTCAAGCTCATCTGTTAAGCTGCGCTTGAGTTTGCAGGCTGGCATCGCATTCCTGGCACGTGGAGCCGGAGCAGGGCTGAGCACACACTCAGGATTAAGCGTGTGAGTGTTTTACAGAAATACTCCTTGTGTCAGTTCACATATCCCCGTGCCCTTTTTTCTGCATGTAGAATGCTGGCTCAATTAAATTGTCATCTTCTTGGAAAAAAGATGTCCTGGTAGCAGGCCGGGGTCTCTTGGTATGAAACCACAGTTCTGGAAGGAATTTAAACAAAGTTGTCAGTTTTAGGGGGTTGCTGGATTTCTTTTTCTATCCCTTCCATCAAGAAAAGGAAATACGCTCCTGAACTCTCCAGGTAGTGATTTCAAGGCAGGATGGCTCCTGTTAAATTAGACATTTATGGACTATTTAGTAAATTACCTCAGAGACAAAACCTTCCAGACTCGTTTCCCATTTTGTGTGGACTATTTCAGAAAATTTATCAGGATTATCTGGGGCTGGGAGGAGCTGAGGAGCATTTGGATGTGGGAGAGGTGGCTTGGCTGGGAATTGCCCAGCTGTGTTTTCTGGTGACAGCTCTGGGAACGGCGCAGGTCCAGTCCTGCCTGGAGCCTTTCCCAATGTCAGCAGCTGAGGGAAGGAGCCTGAACGCTGCTTGTCCCGGTGAACATGGAGGGGATGTGATGTGATCCCTCTGCAATGATGGTCCGGAGGTGCTGGGGGGTGCCCGGCCCCGGGGGAGGCTCTGGTGGTGTCACACGTGGCCGGTTGTGGCTCCAGCTGCATCCTCAGACGGACACCCTGGGCTTGCACGGGGGCCAAGGCTGCAGCCCCTTGGCAGGAGGTGCTGTTTAGGCCGTGGGGCCTGGAAACACCCCCAGGGAATGCGACAAAATGGGGTTTGTGGGAATCCATGGGGGGCAGGGGATTTGCACAGAGCACACGTGGCCGGCTGTGGGTTGGGTTTATCCTCACCAGAAGCACCAAACCCACATCTCCTCCCATCACTGCCCTCTCTGCTGATATTGAACAAAACCTGGTTTGAAGCAGAACCTCCTGCTCTGGGATTTGTTTGCACTTGGCATTGGGAATTCTTGCCCTGTTTGCTTTCACAGCCCCAGCCCGACCTTCCCCTGACGCCGGGATGCCAATTAAGGAGCTCGAAGCAGCGAGAGCTGTGGATGTTATTGATTAGGGCTCTAATTGCTTGTCTCCCCACGCTGTCTGAGCGAAATGGGCTGGATGGGGAGGCACTGAGTGAAATGGAGACGTGGCTGCCACGGGACTCACTCACATCATTCCTCAGCACGAGCACCTGGGAGCTGTTCTTGCTCAACCCAGCCGGTTTTGTCTCACTGCTGCTCCCTGACCCCTTCCAACCTCTCTGCTTCCTCATTGTGACCAGCCATGGGTGGTCACTGCAGGTGCACCCAGTGTTCTGCTGGGAGCACCCCCCAAACGAGTCACTTCTCTCATTAATTCTTTCCTTCCAGCCCAGAACCAATGCTTGGGCATTTCAGGGCATCACAGGACAGCAAGGGGCAAGTTACATCTCCAAATGTATGCAAGAGATGGTTTTTTAAAAAATCCCCATCTCAAGAGAAGTTTCGAATGTGGGGGGCACCTTTTCAAACTATCAAACTGATCACAGTTTTGGTCACTTGGAAAAGGAGAGAAAACATCACCAAAGACCGAAGCAATATGACAGCAGAGAGTGGAGAGCTGTCAAGAGCCAGGACTTTCAGAAACGAGAGCCCTCTGCCCACAATTTTGGGTTCTTCCTTGCCCAGGGAGGCTTTAGCCACCAGAGGTGTGCAAAAAGCGAAGTGAACTCTTTGTTAGCTGCTGCAGGAAACTTCGCTGCCCTGAGAGCACGGGATGATTCCAGAGTTGTCTAATTAGGCAGGCAATTGTTTAAAAAAGGATTTCACATCCAGGCCTGACAGAGCTGGAATTGAGCTGTGAAGTGAAGTGAAGTGAAGTGAACAAAAGGCTGAATTTCATCCACGGCCCCTGCCCAGAACCTGGCTGAGGACGAGGAGCCTCACGCTGCCCCTCTGCTTGGGGTGAATTTCATTAGAATGGGCTGATAATTGCATTGTAAAGCCAGAACCAAGCAGGGGGAATTTACCTTCAAGGCCCATGAAGGTCAAGATCAGCCTCAGAACAGTATCAGGCTTTTCAAGACAAGGTTTTAACGTGAACGGGGGGAGGACTTTGGGAACTCAGGAGGCCTCGCAGAGGTTCAGGGCCGACAGCAGCCATTTCGTGCCAAACAGGACATTTTTCAGGAGTTCAGCTGGGCCTGTGGTTCATCCAGGGCTCCTCTTCTTCTTCAGGGGATCCTTGGGTGCAGTCATGGAGTTTGTTTTCCATGGTTTGGGGGTTTCTCTGGAAATGGCCCAATCCTTGGGGAGACAAGGTCAGGGAGGGGGCTTGAACTTGCTGGGAAAGTACAAAATGCTTTGCTCTTAAGGACGCTCTTTTGGGAGCCTGAGCAGCTCCCAGAGGGTGCCAGAGCTCCTTCCCAGATGTGCTGCACCTCTGGGGCAGACAGAAAACGCTGGATAAGCTGGAGCTGCCCTTCGTCCTTAGTGAATCCCTCCCGTGCGGGACCAGCAGCCCCCTTGGAGATAACAGCAGGTGGCTGCGAAAAACAGCGCAGATAAGGGAGGATTGAAGACAGTGAAACTGTTTTTAGGTAAATTTCTGCTTTTCAGATCAGATCTGCATGTTTATCCCCTATCTACACGCACACTTAATCCCCAGTTGCCATGGGACAGGAGAACTGCCTGTTTTTGCAAGCGCTTTCTCTGAGCAATTTCCTGTTGTTAATGCAGCTCAGTCCCTTGATTCCATTCCAGTCAAATCATTCCTGTTGTCTTTTCCGAGGTCACTGTGCTGCCTTGCAGTACCCACACCTCTGTGTTTGCAAAGCCTGGGAGTAAAGAGCCCTCTCTGAGGAGCTGCTGAGCCAGGCTGCCACAAATACCCTGAAAGGGTATTTCCATGCCTTGGTCAGCTGCCAGTCCTGCTGCTCTGGGCACAACCAGGCTCGGCCTCAGACGTGTGGTCTGACTTGATTTATGTAATCCTCACATCTAGATAGTCCTCAGAATGCCCCACTCAGGATTATAACAAGGTAAATCTGGTTTTAGCACACAAAAAAAAGTGAAAATCTGGTTGGTTGTTCTGGTGAAGCAGACAAAAGCTGGAAACTCTTTGCAGGGATACTTTTGAGGTGAAGCACTGATGTTTGAGGGAGGGAGAGCAAGGCTTGGAACTGGAGAAAATGGGCCGGGTGGCAGGAATAGAAAAAACTTCCTGCTTTTCTTAAAAGCAACCAAATCTGGAGTGGCAGAGGCGGCTCCCTTCTGCAGAGCTGCCTCTCTGACGACAAACACGATGAGGTGTCGATGTGGGGAGCAGCAAGTTGTGTTCCAGGCTCTCTGGTAAGTAAGAATACACTGTGTTTCACCCATGCTCAAAAGAAATCTGTCCTTCTCCTGAAGGTCTCCTCCCACTTTGCAAAGTCTCTTCATTCCCCTTTTTCTGAGTCACAAAGTGAGCGGGGAGATCAGGCCTTGTGGGCTGCAGAGAATCCCAAGAGCATCCCTGGCCACCTCCTCCCCGTGGTGGCTGCTGGGTTGGAATTTGCTGTAATGACTCCCCTGGCGAGGTCACACCAGCAAAAGGAACAGGATGGGCCCATCATTAGGTTAAAAATAGAAACTCACTGTCACAGAGTCTGTGGTACCTGGCAGTGAATCGGGTCCTGGCCCTTCCCCACATCTGGAGCTGCTGTTGCTGCCTGCACGGATGGAGGAGTCTCCCCTTTTCCCACCCCCCTGGCACAGCAGAATGCCAGCTCTCACCTGGAAGGGCGAGAGGTGTGTCCTGATGGGAGGACAGCACCGATGCCCACTGCAGGGAGCAGTTTCCCAGCTCCTCTTCCTGCCTGTGCCCACCCCAAGCCGTGTTTGGGGCAGCCTCAGCCTGGCTGTGTGGGTAGGACGGGTTTGTGCCTCTGCTGGGTGATTCCAAAGGCACATTTCCTCCCAGGCAGAGTGCTGGCATATGCACACACATGCAGCAGGCACTCGTGGAACTGGCAAGCTGGAAAAATAACAGCATCCTCGGGGAAAAGAGAGGCTCCCACGTTGGTACCTTCCTCCCCTCTGCTGGCAGTTGCTCTGCACATCTCCAGCTCTCAGGCTGCTGCCCCTGAGAGCCAGGGAGGGAGATAAAACAATCTCATCACAGCGATGTTATTTCCCTCTCAAAGTCCTCTCGCGTTTTCAAATGTGGATGTTGATAGCAGGGCTGTAGATGTCACCGCTCTGGATTTATGGATAGAGATGTGCAGATGAGTGTGACAGCTGGGCGTCTGACTCCTTTCCATTGCAAAATCTGATCCCTCTTCTCTGCCATCAGCTGCTTTTCGTGCCCCTCCTGCCTCCTTCGTCGGCAGAGCTGGGAGCTGTGTGGAACTCGAGGCTCCATTTCCAATGAGCTTGTCGGGTCTCAGCCCTCAGCAGTGAACTCATTAGCAAATTCAGCACTGGTGGACATCCCCTGATTGCAGAGGTGTCGTGTCTGAGCTGCCCTCCCTCTGCAAAGGCTTCTCCCCTTGGCCGTGCAGGGTCGTGTGTCGGGTTTATCTCGCCGAGAACAAACCGTGTCGTGCAGCAGAGACCCCGCTGGGACCCAGCTCAGGTCGTGAGAATCCCCTTCTCCAGAGCAGCTCAGCATCCATCTCTTGTACTGCTGTAAATCAGGAGCAGTGGGGTTTAATTCAATTGCTGAGGCTGTGTTCTGACAGTCACAAATTACAGCAACAACGGGAGGGATTCTCAGCTCAGCGTCATGAAAGGGCCTGGAATGACAGGACAAGGGGGGATGGCCTTAAGTGAAGGAGGACAGGGTTAGACAGGACATTGGGAAGAAATTCTTCCCTGTGAGGGTCAGGAGGCCCTGGCACAGGGTGCCCAGAGCAGCTGTGGCTGCCCCTGGATCCCTGGGACTGCCCAAGGCCAGGTTGGATGGGGCTTAGAGCAACCTTGAATAGTGGAAGGTGTCCCTGCCCATGGCAGGGGGTGGCACTGGATAATCTTTGAGTTCCTTCTCAACCCAAACCATCCTGGGATTGTGTGATTCTGTGACAGGAAGGCACAGCAGAGTGGTTAGGGCTGGACGGGGCTGCCTGTGAGGGTGCACGTGCAGGCGTGTCCCAGGCAGGCTTGTCCCAGGCAGGCGAGTGCCAGTGTCATGGGTTACACCCAGGCAGGACTGTCCCAGGCAGGACTGTCCCAGGCATGTCCCAGGCAGGACTGTCCCAGGCAGGACTGTCCCAGGCAGGATTGTCCCAGGCAGGATTGNTGTCCCAGGCAGGACTGTCCCAGGCAGGATTGTCCCTGGCATCCCTGGCATGTCCCAGGCAGGATTGTCCCAGGCAGGACTGTCCCAGGCAGGACTGTCCCAGGCAGGACTGTCCCAGGCAGGATTGTCCCTGGCATCCCTGGCATGTCCCAGGCAGGATTGTCCCAGGCAGGACTGTCCCAGGCAGGATTGTGCCAGGCAGGACTGTCCCAGGCAGGATTGTCCCTGGCATCCCTGGCATGTCCCAGGCAGGATTGTCCCAGGCAGGACTGTCCCAGGCAGGATGGTCCCAAGCAGGATTGTCCCAAGCAGGACTGTCCCAGGCAGGACTGTCCCAGGCAGGACTGTCCCTGGCATCCCTGGCATGTCCCAGGCAGGATTGTCCCAGGCAGGACTGTCCCTCTCTGGGCCGTGCTGTGGCTCTCCTGCAGCACCATCCACACCAGAGCATTCCGTGCTGCAAGGCTGAAGGAGCAGGAGTGCTGCACGTCGAGCTGAGCTGATGAGGCTCAGCACCCCCTCTCCTTGTTTCATGTTTAATTAGCTGGCGCATGAAGGATGGATTGGATAGAACAAGGAAGCAGCAGGGAGAAGGAAGGTTAATCTATCCTCCAGCCTTGCTTTTCCTTCTTCCTTGTGATCTTGTGAAGCAAGGAGATGATGTGTCTTTTGAAGTGTAAAGTACTTCCTATCCTCCCCCCATGAAGTCGCCTCCTCCTCCTCCTCCTCATCCCAGCCTCAGTCCAGCTGCTTCCCGCCAGGTGCTGCTGATGGCCGAGGGGCTGGACCCGTCCTCCTGGGGGCTGCACGAGGGATCTTGGAAACAAAATGTCAGGACTGGCTTTTTTAAGCACCTCAAAGCCCCGTGCAGACAGTCCTGGAATCCTGGGCTGCTGCCTGTCCCAGGCCAGGCTGGACACGGCCTGGAGTAACCTGGGATAGTGGGAGGTGTCCCTGTCCGTGGCAGGGGTGGAATGGACAGGGACACCTCCCACTTAAAGCTGGGAGCTTTCAGGTCCCTCCCAGCCCAAACCAGTCTTGGATTTTGGGATTATGGGACTTAGTTTGGGGTTGATGGAGCAGGGGGAAGAGCGTGGGCTGGGAGGATGCCGTGGAGCCCAAAGCAGTGCTGGGAAGCCCCGGTGTCACCTGGAGTCTCCCCAGGACCTCAGGGCTCACAAACAGCAGTGCCACACCCTGAGCTGTAAGGAGAGGGAGCTGCGCTCCCTCCTCTCAGTCTTCAGGAGCTCTGTTCCATTTTTCAGGGAACTCTTTGAGAACAAGGAGCAGGGGGAATCGGGACAGAGGAGAGGGCTGGCCTGGCACGAGCAGCCCTTCCCCAGGCCCCGTGCTCTCCCCCAGTCACAGTAATTGAATTGTTTTAATATTAATGTCTTCTCTCAAGCTCTGCTGATGCGAGGGAGGGAGAGATGTTTCTTCCAAAACAGTCTTAAGCTAATGCAGAAAGTATGAATAAATCTCTCAGAGATTATAGCCCCTGGAAAGCTCCTGTGAATATCAGAAAGACATCCTTCTTGCTATGGGAGGTTTGATTGAATTACAAATTTGAGGCAACTCCAAAGCAAAACTGATTAAGTCTTTTCTTTCTTGCTCTCTTGTTGTAGCTTTTTAAGGCGCTAAAGCTTTTTAATAATTAGAAATCCCCCCGTCCTGTTTGTAAGTGGTTATAATTGGCATCGCCCTGCCTGTAAGGAGCTCTAATTGGCACCGTGTCCTCGTGGATGGTGACACACCAGAGCACAAAACGTGATGGGAAGTGTTGTCACTCCTTATCTCTGAGAGAGACCCATGGCCTGTGCTCCAGGAGGATCATCCCAGGGCTGGGAGAGAGAGGTGATGTCCCAGGGGTGAGCCCCTGGGTGCTCCAGGAGATGACAGCTGAGGTGGCCAACGGAGGTGAAACAGGGATGGGGCTCCAGCTCCGCTCCCGGAAGGAACTGGAGGGCCCTGGGTATGGCCTCTTGTGTAGGAGACTGCTGAGAAAACAGCAAAGCCCTGTTTTGGGAGGAGGGGGAGGGTCCTTCACGGGGCTGTCTCGGCTCTTCCCCTCGGAGGTGTTTGATTAACGTTGTCACTGCACTGCCAGCATCTAAGGCTTCGCTGTGAGAAACACTGTCGGGGCAAAGACACAATAGAAACCACCTTATTCAGTTCTCCCCTATTAGAGCAGAGAGGGAAAAAAGGAAGAAAGGAAGCAAAAGGGAAAGCATTGTACCACAGGATACACGCAGGGGGCTGTCTGTAGCAAGGAGACAGCTGTGGTCTTTACCAGCCCTTGACAAGTGATTTTTCCAACAATCAGATGGGAGAACATGCTCTGTTAGGCTTATAATTGATAATATAGCGCTGTTGAAATATGCCTGTCAGTTCTGCAGGGAGATAAAATTATAGCATTGATATTTCAGATATTTAGAACAGTTCTCACAGGCAGCTTCTGCAACCACGGCCTGGCCCTGGCAGATGAAAGGTGGGATGGGTGGGTGCGTCAGCAGGATCCAGCCTTCAGCCTCGCCCTGGGGGCAAGGGGGGGGACTCCACTGCAGACCCCCAGCTCTGGGTGGGCTCTATGGAGCCTCTCCGGGGCCCAGCAGGCACCTGCACCAGGAGAACCCAGTGGGGTGTGAAAATGTGTCACAGCAAGATTAAAATAATGAACAGGGAAATTCAAATGATCCAAGCCAGTCATAGTGGTGACTTTTGAAACAGGGAAGGCAATGAACTAGTGGAGACTTCAGAAATTGATCCCTCCATCCCTGGGAATGTTTTGAAGAGGAACACAGGCTTTGGGAATAATCCAGCAAAGCTCTTCGGATGCACAGCTGGGGGGAGGGGCTCTGGCTGCTTTTGGGATCACAGAACTCCAAAAGGGCTCTGGATCCCTAAGGAGCTCAGTGTCACAGAGTCCCACAACATCCAGAAATCCAAGAACCTTGTGGATCACTTTCTAGAAGGTGTTTGGTGAAAAGAAGACCTGAGACACAGAGGAAGCCCCAGGACCCACCACCACTTGCCTTTCCCTTCTCAGTCCCACTGCCCACTGGTGTCTGCCCAGAATCAGGAGGGCCACATCAGCTGGGTTATGAGAACCACCAGTTGCTTAGCTGGGATGTCCAGGATCCTACAGGATGGGGGTGCATGGGGAGCTCCTCACCTTGTCCAAACCTTTGGTGTGTTTGCAATCCCACGTGGATGCTGGTACTGGAGAGACAGAATAGGGTTTATGGACCAGAGGCTGGAAACACTCTGAGGTGTGGGACAGACGGAGGAAGGGACTGCAGGGGTTGTTGGCAGGACTTGGTTGTGTCCATTTGAGCTCCAGATCTGCAGTTCGTAGACAGGGAGGGGAGATGTTCCCAAGCCTGTGCCGATCCAGCGTCCTGCAGGAAACAAAAAGGTCTGAAACAGGATAAAAGCAGTTCTGGAAGCAAAAGGAATAAATTGTTCTCTTTTTGCTGGTGACCAGGTGGAGAGCAGCAGGTGAGGCACAAGGTGGGGACCTGGCAGAGCTCATAGCACCTGTGTGCCAGCCTTGGCTTGCAGGAAGGATGCGGCAGCCTCTGCCCTCTTAGCCCTCCCTTCTGCCTCTTCCTCTCCTTCTCTCCTTTCTTTCTCTCCTTTCTTGGCACAGAACTCGGATAGATTGAGTGCAAGAGCAGTTAAGTGAAATTTCTGACACCCCTTTGTTGCTCCCTGCTCCGGTGGGGGCTCAGCCTCCAGCCCCTCTTGCATCCCAGTGAATCCAGCGGTCGGGGTGGTTCATTCATCCCCAGCCTCACCCAGTGCAGCCCCCAGTTAGCACCTGGCCCCAAGACACCTGGGCCTGGCATTAGCACGCCTTTGTCGGTGTTAGTGACTCAAATTTGGAGTCAAATTAAAGGTGCATCGCTAATAACGAGCTCCGGATTCCCTTCAGGGTTGGCTGCACTGAGTGAAATTAAAGTTCCCGACATCCCCATTCCCATTCCCCCTTCCTAATTAGTCCTTCCCGATTCTTAGAGGCTGACATTTAAAATGAACTCAGCTGAAATTAGTACTTTTGTAGTCCATTTTCAGTGCCGATAATGGGAACACGGAGGGGACAAACCCCTGCCTCGGTGGCAGCCCGTGGAGAAGGTGACAGGTCCCAGCTGCCACCGAGCAGGGCAGGCACTGCTGCCACCCAGCCTGGGAAGGGACCTTGAAGGTCCCTTGGATTGATGCATTAAGGAGATTTTTATTTCCTGGCTCGCTGAAGAAGGTCCCTTTGGTCAGAGATTTCTCCCCTCAAGACACCAAAGTCAGTAAATTCTGGGCTCAGTCTGCAAATCTCCAGGTGGCGTTTGTGACTTAACTCACTCCGCCGAGTAAAACCCCGAGCACAAAGCCGGGAGTTGCAGCAGCGCTCTGTGACCAGGCTGCCAGGCTCTTAAACCCCCAATTTCCTGCCTTTTGATGGCTTTGAATCACGATGGGCCTAATAATAATGATAGTTGGTACTTATATGCCACTTTATCTTAAAAGCACTGTACGAACATTAATTAATTATAGACACAGACAGTGTCTGCAAACGCGGAGCTGCAGATGCAGCCGGGTTCGGAGCCACGCACAGCTTGGAGCCAGGAGCTTCCCAGCAGGAGAGAGCTTGGATCACATCTGCTGCAGCCCCTCCGTGGGCAAAGCCACTCAGTTGTGGCAGTGTCTGCCCAGGGTGGCCCCAAAAGGTGACCAAAAGCAACCTGTGCCCCTGTAAACACCTCACTGCACAGGGTGTCCTCACAGCAGGGAACTGGCATCTCCCCAGTTCAGAGCAGGCTGGGGGAGGTGATGCTGGGGTGTCCCACGTCCCTGGCTGCTGCAGCCTCCACCTGGCAGAGGGCTGAGCGTGACACCTTCCTCACCTCAGTGCCTGGCCAGTAAAATGCTCCTGTTCCCCATTCCTGGCTGGAGAGGTGGCAAAACCTGGGGGTTGGCTCCTGGTTTGGAGCAATTTGCTCTGGCCAGGCAGGACACGGAATGAGTAACCCAGTCCTGCCTGGACTTTCAGCCTCCTTATGGCTCTAGGTGTTGCTTTTTTGGGGGATGCTGTGGTCCCTAAAATTTACAGGCGATGCAGAGATGAAGTCTGCCCATCTCCTACTTCTCCAAATTTAAACAAGCACCCCGATACTGCAGGGAAGCTGGGAATGCTCCGTGCCTGCCTGGGAAGGAGGGAGGAAAGGAAGGCAGCAGCAGCCATGTAGGAAGGCAGGCTCTGTCTTCACAACCTTTCTCCTTCTCTGACCACATGCTGGACATGCAAAAGATCCCTGTTTCCTTGGAAACAGGCTCTTTCCACATGTGCTGCAGCGAGTTGGGAAAGTTTGCCTTCATCAAACCCCCACGGTGAGGGGAATAAGCTCCAGAGAAGCTGTCCTGGGGCCGGCAGCCTGATTGCTGCTGCTTCCCTTATTTACATCCCTTTAAGAAAAGGAAAAGGAGCACGAAAATCTCCCTCCTGCCCCTTGCAGAGGAGATCCCTCCTGGTTCCTTGCAAGCCCTGTCGCTGTCTGAGGGCAGGGGAAGTTACTTAAATCACTGACACAGGGCTGAGCACCCCAAAACTGCCCGTCTCCCCCTCAAAACTTGGGCTGCAGACGCTGCTCCCCCGGGCAGTGACAAACTGGGGGCACTGGATGGACGTGTCCCCTCACTTTGTTCCTCTTTTTTCACTTTCCAGTAAGCTCAGCATCGAGTCAGGCTTATGACAAGAGGCCCAGAGGCTTCTTGGAAGATTCCCTCGATGGCAGCATCTTTGCATTTGCCTTTGCCAGCTTTACCCCTTGTCACTGCACCGACCTGCCCAGGACACAACCAGGGCACTCCAGGGTGGTGCTGGGGTGATGCTCCTTGTGCCAGAGCAGTGCAGAGCCTGTCCCGGGGTGCTGGGCACCGGGAAGGGACCGCAGGAAGCAGAAGGGGGAAGCACAGGGACATTCCAGAGCAGACAGCGAGGCTGGAGGGGCAGCGAAGCCCAAAGCCCAGCTCAGAGCGGGCGTGTGGGTGTTTAACCCAGCAGATATAAATGCTCCAGGCTTGCAGTTTAGAGAAACCTCATAAATATTTTAGCTCGGGGAGGATGAAAGGAAGACAAACAAATATTGGTTTGGGCCTTTGGGGCATTGCTGTGATCATCTCTTCAGAGAAACAGAGGTTGTGCTGGTACTTGGTGCTGCGGCGTGACGGGGAAGCTGCTGACGCATTGTCTGACAAGCACTGCCACCAAAATTTTGATTTTGGAGTGAGGGAAAACCAAGGGAAAAGGTCCAAACTTTTCTAATGGGGCGGTTTTGCTCCTATTATTCCAGCAGGATTTGCCAAACTAACCCAGTGATCAAAGCCTGGAGTTTTGATCCGAAATGGGTGGGCAAATGCCATGAACATTTGTGCCGTTCTCGTACACTTGTTTTGGCTGTCTCTGCCTCTAAAGTCTTGTTTGAATTTGAGAGTGGAATTTAATTTGATTATTTTTACAGCGAGAAAGCAATGAAGGATGAATAAATACTCTTTGCTGAACATTTCATTTGAAAAATACACTAAAAACCACTGAATTAATGATTCAGTGATTGAGGCTGTGAATTCTGGTTGATCATCATTTTAAAAGCAATCCTGGTAGAATTTTGCAAGCTGAGGAATATCATAAAGAGTTCCAGTTGTTTTGCTGCTGTAATTACATGAGACAGACTGTGCAGATGCAGTGGTGTTGGTACAAATTGCTCTGGTGCCCACAGTGGAGCCAGGAAATGCAGATGTGGGGAGTGGCTTTGGTGGAGCTGCCATGGTTTTGCCCAGGGAGGTGGTTTAGGTGTCAGCCTGCACGTTAATACCAGGCATTAATTGCTATTAATTACCTGGGTCTGTTTGGAGCCCGCTTACTGCGACTCTGTAAATATTTGTGGCAGAATTCAGCATCCACAAAAATCTCTTTATTCTTGGGAATTCAGCCCTAAGACTTGCTGTGGGTTAGCTGGAGGCACTGGCAGCCCTCCCAATGGTCACCTCCGCTCTCTGGCTGCTCCTGGGTTTATTTTGAGGAGAATCCACTCCCTATTTTAGCAAATATGGAAGTTTATGGAAGTGATGCTCAGCCAACTATGTTGGTTTCAGTATAAATCCCAGGAGAGATCAGCATTTTGCTTTAAAATCGCTGAGCTCAAACAGAGGGATGGATAAAGGGAAATGTTTGCACAATCTCTTTGCAAATCAAATCTTTAACGTCGCGCGTCGCTCTGGAGAGGTGGGGAGGAAAGATAATCCCAGATTTTGACTTTGAGCTTGCAAGGCAAAGCTGCCCTTCATTGTAGAATCAGTGGGAGCTTGTCTTCAACTCCCACGGGAGTTTCTGGGATGGAACAGGCGGCTCCAGGGTCCCGAGACATCAAAACAAATCCCACCACGATCGCTCTCTCAGGCTGACTCCGGGAGGTGCTGCCCCGAGCCAGGCGCACGCGGAGCGCGAGCGTTTGAACATGTTCCCCTAATCCCGGGATTATAAAAGCGCTTAGCAGCACACACCGGGGTGATTCATTCCTGCAGCACAGCCCTGGAGCCGGCATGCAGCACATGGAGGCCGCCAGCCAGGGCCCCTCACCTCTCCCAGCAAAGGCTCCCCAGTCTGGGGCATTTCTGGGATCAGAAACATCAGGACCATCGGTGCCTCTGGGTCTGGGCTCGCCACATTCTGTGCTCGCTCTTGCAGTGCGGAAAAGGGAAGCATGTGCCAAGGAATGGACCCAGGAGCAATCCTGGGGTCCCAGCCTCATCTGCAGCACACAAATCTGGGGTGCCACGAGGGCAGTATTGCGTTTTCCTCTTTGCAACTTACTGATTCCTCAGCATCTTAAAATTCCCCAAATATCTGTAAATTTGAAATCCAGGCCTCTTCCTAACACTTAGAAACGCTGCTGTCCCACGCTGGAGAGCGATTCCTCAGGCAGTGAATAAATTCTGGGGCTGTCTGGGTTTGGGTTGAGGTTTGGAGGTGTGGACGTGCTGCTCGGTGACTTTAGGACCTTGAATGCCTCCCCCAAGCTGGAGTTTGGTCAGCAGCCAGGAGCTGCACCCAGCAGGAGCTGGGAGCCAGCCTGTGGTGCCGGAGCCGACAGAACACGCTCATTATCTCTACCTTGCTCAGAAAGGATATTGTGATTTTAATAACTTCTTGGATCCATTTTTTCCCCGGTAGCTCTCGTTGCCTTGGATACAGGCTCTGGAGAAGCTCAGCCCTGCTAAAGATGGTAGATCATTTAAATGGAATAGAAGATGAGGTGTGAATTTGCAAAGTGCTTTTGCACTCCCGGAGCTGGCTGGGAGTGCTCCGGCAAAGCCGAGCTTCTGCGGGATGTGCGGGTTTGTTCGGCAGGGCTTTGTTCCTGGGGATGGGACACCAAAGCTGCTTTTGCACGTGGTGTGTGTGGTGTCTGATGTGTGACAGCGCCAGGCTGGGAAAAGCAGAGCCCCGAGGCTTTGGTGATGGTGTTGAATCACTCCTAGGGCGCTGTGAGCAGGAGCAGAGCTGGATCTTGGTGCCTTTGGAGTGGGGTGTTCCAAAGACTTCCAACTCTGCTGCCATCCTCTTCCTCCTTAACCACCACCTCTGTCCTCACTCTGACCTCCCAAGGTCGCACAGGACCTGCAGGGTGGTTTAAGGCCATCAGCTCTTCCAGCTGGTATGTGCCCATGGCACTCCAGCTCTCCCGGGTGTTGTCATTCAAGGCTTGATTCCCATTCCTAGCATTCCCTCGTTCCCTTTCTCCCAGCTTACACATTCAGCTTACCCACAGAGAAGCCATGCAAACAGAGAAATTCTCATTTCATGAGAGGTTGCCCACCCCTAAAGGTCACCAAAGCTATTAAAGAAAGCCCCTCGTGCCCAGGGCTTTGGACACCTCATTTGACTTGCTTTGGTCGAATTTCACGCTGCTGCAGTTTTTGATTTATGCCCTTTGAAAGTCTTTTGCTGTGCTGGAGGAAGCCCACTCGTGGTGCCTGTTGTAATCAAGCAGCTCTGGCTTTTTGGAGCTGACTTTTCTTCTCTTAACAACTCTGGGGTGTCTGAGCCCAACCTGATGGAAACAAAGCAAACAAATCGCTTTTTCTTCCTGGTCCTCATCATAAACACATTTGGATCTACGATGGCTGTCTGGAAAATTGTTAAGATCATTTGATCACTGCCAGAATAAATCATCCTGACTGGAGACACTGCCCTAAACCTGGATTTGCTGCTGGGGTTACCAAGGGTGAGATGCTCATGACACTGGGCTCAGAAATTAGTGCTTAATTGCTTTGAGGAGCTGCTGGAGGTCACAGCCCTGCTGTGCTGGGTGACAGGGTGTGGCAGAGCTGATGGAGGAGCAGGAGGAGCTGAGGGAGAGCTCCTTTCCGTGAGGGTGTCAGAGCACTGGGAAGGCTGCCCAGGGAGGATGTGGAGTCTCCTCCCTGGAGACATTCAGGACCAGGAGAGACGTGTTTGTATGGGCTCACCTGGGAGCTCCAGCCCTTCTGCCACCAGTGCAGAGCCAGGGAACTCCTGCCATGGCCTCCCAGCTGATTTCCCCAATTTCTGCCCATGGATGCCCCTGTGCTGAGCTCATCTCAGTCTGTGCCAGCCCTTCCTTCAACCCATTTCCATCTACAGCCCATGGGAAGGACCCCATGAGCCCTGAAACTCTCCAGAATTTCACCCTTCATGGTGCTTCAGGGCAACGTGAACAAGGGAGAGGAAGGAGGAATCACTGAGGAAGTAGCAGCAGAAAGAAGAAGAGAAAAAAACCCCACTTTTTCTTTGCTTAAAAAGAAATCTCAGCTTTCCTGGAGTGAAGAAAAGAAGAGGAGGGAGGGAGATGCACCACACAAAGAGAAGAAAATGGGCTGAGAAACCACAAGACATTTAAAAGCTCACCCAGGAAACCCCACTTTGATATCCCCTCTCATTGGAAGCATTTGAGGCCAGAATAATGCTGCCATGATTGATCACACAAAGGGATGAGGAAGGGAGTAGATCCGAGAGCTCCTTTCTGCTTCTTAGGACAGAAGAAAAAAAGAAAAAAAGCTTTGTATTCAATTCCAAAGGAGCAAAGAACCCTTAATCAAGTGTCTGTTTGCAGGGCTGTGTTTGTCGGGAGCGATGCGTGGGCCCTTCCAGGAGCAGGAGTGGGCGTGGGGCAGGACAGGAGCCACTTCCTCAGCCTGTAGGGACCTCCCTGCTCTGCCTTTTCCACTGCTCCAGCCCCTGGGAAGTGGCTCAGGTTGCTTCGTGGCCAAGGAGAAACTGAGTCACATCCAGGGAATTTCCCCCCACCGGATGTGTGTGGGCACAAGGTAATTCATTTTCAGAGAATCCCAGAGGTTTGGGGTGGAAGGGACCTTGAAGCCCATCCAGTGCCACCCCTGCCATGGGCAGGGACACCTTCCACTGTCCCAGGTTGTTCCAGCCTGGCCTTGGGCACTGCCAGGGATCCAGGGGCAGCCACAGCTGCTCTGGGTACCCTGTGCCAGGGCCTCCCCACCCTCACAGGGAGCAATTTCTTCCCAATAACTCACTCAAATCTCCCCTTTTCCAGTTTGAAGCCATTCCCCCTTGTCCTGTTACACCATCCCTTGTAAATAGTCTCACTCCATCTTTCTTACAGCTCCTTTAGGTCCTGGAAGGCCACAGTTAAATCCCCCCACGCCTTCTCCAGGCTGAACAATCCCAATCTTCCAGGCTGCAGAACATTGCCTGGGACTTAATTCCATCTCCCATTTGTCCAACAGTAGAGCTCCATAGACTTCATTTTATGCTTGTTTAAGTTAATTTTATAATGAGTGCAGAGCAGAGGCGTTTTGGCCGGGAGGTCGTTTGTAGCTGGTGTGACCAGGGCAGCTCTGGGTCGTGTCTGATCCCGGGGGATGAGCGGATGCAGCAGTGCCCACATCCAGCTGGTCGGGCTGGTTGGAAGAGGAGTGCTGACTTTCCATTAAGGCAAATTGGTCCTGCTTCTTCCCTAAATACAGACTGGATCTGACCCAGGAGAAGAAAAGTCTCAGCAAACTGTTTTTCCTTAAATTTCATCCCTAAATGTTCATCCAAATATCCAGCGGAGCAGTTACTGCTGAACAAATGAACTATGGAGCTGCATCAAAATCAACTTTTTTAGCAGGGAAATGTTTATTATATACTGTGATTTTATTTCTTTTTACTGATGGGAAAAAGAAAGTGCTCAAAATGAACATTTTTTAAACTGATGAAAAAATCAATGTTAGGGAAATAAATGCTTCATTTTTCATTGGGTATGTCCCTGGTTTTTTAACTTCCAGATTTCGTTTTCAGCAATTTGACTTTTCTGCCTGTCATGAACCAGCTGGATCAGACTCCCTGGCTGGGGAGCCCGTGCTGGTGTCAGTCTCTCCCTCTGCTTGGGGGTGATGTAGCAGCTCCAGAGCAGAACATTCCCAGGCTGCAGCAGGAAGAGAATGAGAAAACCTCAGTCCACAACTGTTGGAGCCCCAGGTCTTCTCCCCATGAGAAAAGCAGATTTTCACATGGCCAGTCCCTGATTTTCCATCTGGGACCTATTTTGTGTCTCTCTGCCTGAAGCTGGGAAAGGGAAGGAGATCCTCAAAGGCAATTTGGTTTTTAGGTATTCCAAATCTGGCTGAAAATTAGGAAAACTGAATTAAACCCGGCAGAGAAGAGGGTGAGTGACTCCAGAGCCACTCTTTGCCCCCCACACCACCACCAGCTGAGGTTTGTGGTGCCTCTGGTCTGCGATTTTGGGGGAGCAGTGCTGTGTCCTGGCAGGCAGTGGTGTTGGGAGGGGCATTCCCGTGGGCACAGCCTTGGAGTGACAGCCGGGAATTGTCTCTGCCTGGAAGCAGCAGCTGAACTTGCCCATGGCAGGGGGTTGGAACGAGATGGACTTTAAGGTCCCTTCCAAGCCAAACTGGGATTCTGTGAACAGCACCAGCCTCTCCCACTCTGCTCACCCCCTGCCCCAAGCCTTGGCATCCTCTCTGCTCCCACTGGAGGGACAGGAAAGTCCCCTGTCACCTACACAAACCTTGCTGGGACCCAGAGGGACCAGCCAGAATGTCTGGGGCTTCTCATGTTGGCCACTGATTTTCCTGTAGGTCTCCCAAGCCTGCAGAGCAAATCTCCTCCCAGTGAGAGCAGATCCTGCCTCTCCCCAGCCCCCTCTCCGTGGGGATGATGTGGTGTCTGAACACACGCTGTGGTCTCTGTTCAAAGGCTGCATCAATCCTGCTGTGGCAGCTGAGGTTGTACTCAGGGCTCCCAGCTCCTGTGACTGATCTTTGTCCCCTGCAGATGGGATGAGGTGCAGAGAAACCCCCACCACCCTCAGCATCACCTGGGCTCCATCTGTCTCAGCAAGAGAATGTTATTTTTCCTTTTATCTTAAGCAAAATGCATATTTGGATGGGATTAAATCTAACCCCCTTCAAATGGTGAATTCTGACTGGAATGCAAACAGTCCCTGTGGGCCCTGTGGTTGCAGGCAGCAGTGTGAGGATGGCAGTTGTGTTATGCCTCGAAAATATTTCCAATTGCAAAACAAAAGTGGGAAGAGAGGCCTTAAATGATGTGAAAATAAGACTGTTTGAATTAACGTGTCAGCCCTGATGGATGCCTGTGCTACCCAGAGTTTTGAAAGGGCTCTGACGGGTAAGATATTACCAGGTGAGATTTACCTACAGCCCATGACTTTTAGTCAGCAAGATCTGAGATGAAAACCCATCCTTCACTCCACACTGACTTCCCAAGAATATTGAATCAAGATGAAGACCTAAAGGGCCACACACACAAAGCTATTTTGGCATCTAAGTCCCATTCATTTTGATGCAAGTTTTGACATTTTCAGATATTATCTTTCATTTAGTCAAGTAAAGGAGGGTCAGTCCTTATTCCCTGCTCACTCGGTGCAAGAGTGCAGGCCATTCCCAGTGTCTGGAGCCAAAGGGAGTGAAAGTGGGTTTCACTGGAGATCCAGGCTTCGATCCCCTCTCAGCTCCAGCCATTCTCACCACAAACTTTTGCAAGTCACTGATGACTGGATTCTGCTCTTAATTCAGTGATAGAGCTGGGAAGGGAATTGGGTTTTTAACCCTGATGGTTTTACAGCAGCGGAATTTTTTCGTCCTCTAAACTCTTTGTGAAAACACAGCCCAAAGCTCCAAGCCTTGGCAATGGCACAGCCAGAGGACAGAAAGAAAGAGGAAAATGTGTGTCTGCACTGAGGAAAGAAAATCCTAAAAGAATATTGATAGAGGATGCTTTTTATTGCGAGGGGGGAAAATCCCCAAATTAAAAACGAGGCTGTGTTGTGTGCAAACCCCTGCAGAGGCTCAGACGAGTGTTTGCTGTTTAAACACGCAGCATTTAAGGCAGCACTTCCTCCCCAGCCAGATAAGTGAGGGTTTTTTTGGGAACTTGCAGTATCTACACTTGGCCAGCTCCGGCAGCCAGAGCCCAGGGAGCTCCGCTGGCTACAGCAGCCACAGCTCCTCCTCTGCCCATCCCCAGCTCCAGCTGCAAAACACTTGGATTCAAAGAAACCACGGGAAGGAGCGTCCTGTGTCCAGCCTTGTTTGAGACCAAAATGAATTTCAAAGCAGCTCCCACTCCCTGGCGTTGGCGGGGCGTGGGTGGAACGTGGGAGGCCGCGGGGTCGCGATCCCCGCCTGGATCCTCATGTTTCATCCCGCCGCCCATCCGGAGCGTGTCAGAGCATTTTCCATGGAAATCAATAGCAACAGAGGTTTCTTCATGCACTTTAGAGCATCGAGGTTAAAAGTCAGCTGTGTACTTTTCGATTTTTTTTCTTTAATTTTTCAGGATTTATTTTTTTTTAGGAGGGTTTTTGATCATTTATATTTAAGATCTGAGGATTTCGCTTTCTTCTTGGTTTGGGTTTGCTGCCAGGTAACTTTAAAGGCCTTCCTAAATAGGCACTATTTTCTTGGCAGAGGAAAAGGGAGCAGCACGTTGCTCTGAGGAGCTGATGCTGGAGGTGGAGGGGCAGCCTCGAGTCCGGCCTGCCCTGGGCAGTGGAGTCTGTCTGTCCCTCTCAGCAGATCCAGCCCTGCATTTTCCATCCCCACCCAATATTGCAAGAACCAACATCTACACGTGGGACCTNTCCATCCATCCATCCATCCCACCAGTGCAGGAGGCAGAAGGTCACCAAATCTCTCTGCCTTGAGGTTTGGTGGGAGAACTCTCTGGGACAAGACAAAAGCAGTGATACTTTTGTTACATGTGGAAGCTGACAGGAATTTGCATTAATGTCTCCTTTCTGGACAGCAGGAGTCTGCATTTTTCCAGAACATCAAATTCTTATCTCCGTGAATGCAAATATCTGCCCCTGACTGCAGAGGAAATGAAAAGTTTCTCCATTATGTATTTATGTTTCAAAAAGCAGTTTTCTAAATAGAAGAGGGGAGCAGGAGGTTCCCTGTATTACTCTGAGGCACAAGTTAAATCAGCATTTCAAACAGGCCATTTCCTGCACTACAAAGTCCTTTTCGCTCACTGACATCTCCCTTTCTGCACTGTAACTTCCAGGACCAGCAGCCCTTAGCCGTTACAAGCCCTCCCAAATAAATCAGTAACTGAGGATACCACTGACAAAGGAAATCCTGATCTTTGTGTTTGTCTTCTGCTTGTGAAATCCTCCAGGCTGTGCTTCCCAGCATTCATCCACACAGGGAAACATCACTGGAAAACCAAAGCTGAGACTTCTGCACCATCACCTGGCTCCAGGGGCTGGAGCCGAAGGAGCATCCTCAGCCATTGCTCACTGTTTCTACATGTGGGACTGTGGCAATCCTGCTTTTAAGAGTTAAATCCAGTGGGATTGAGCCAGTGCAGCTGATTTCTGCCCCCTTGGGTGAAGACTAAACTGCACAGGGAGTTTCTTGGTGGCCTTGCAGACTGCAGCTGGTGCAGGGAGGGTTTGGTGGCCATCTCAGAGGAGCACAGCAGTGGCTGGAGGGCAGGTGATGTCACCTGGCTGCTCTGCCACAGAATCATTGGGCTTGGAAAACACCTCCAAGATTATTGAGTCCAACCTTGGCATTGTCATCCCCACCTTGTCCTCACCCAGCCCAGAGCACCGAGTGCCACGTCCAGTTATTCCTTGGACACCTCCAGGAATGGGGACAGCNTCCGGCCTGCCCTGGGCAGTGGAGTCTGTCTGTCCCTCTCAGCAGATCCAGCCCTGCATTTTCCATCCCCACCCAATATTGCAAGAACCAACATCTACACGTGGGACCTACAAGGATCATCCAAGTCCAACTCCTGAGTTCTGGAGTGGTTAAATTGTGAGTTTCCCCTCATAAAGGACTCAGATCAATGTTGGGATCAGGGTTGGGGTTAGCCTAGCCTGGATTTGGGACCCTGGCAGCAGGAGCAGCTGGGCTGAGGGATGGGGTGGGCAGGGTAGGGCTGCCACCCCTAATCCCATCCACCCATCCATCTACCCANGACATCTCCCTTTCTGCACTGTAACTTCCAGGACCAGCAGCCCTTAGCCGTTACAAGCCCTCCCAAATAAATCAGTAACTGAGGATACCACTGACAAAGGAAATCCTGATCTTTGTGTTTGTCTTCTGCTTGTGAAATCCTCCAGGCTGTGCTTCCCAGCATTCATCCACACAGGGAAACATCACTGGAAAACCAAAGCTGAGACTTCTGCACCATCACCTGGCTCCAGGGGCTGGAGCCGAAGGAGCATCCTCAGCCATTGCTCACTGTTTCTACATGTGGGACTGTGGCAATCCTGCTTTTAAGAGTTAAATCCAGTGGGATTGAGCCAGTGCAGCTGATTTCTGCCCCCTTGGGTGAAGACTAAACTGCACAGGGAGTTTCTTGGTGGCCTTGCAGACTGCAGCTGGTGCAGGGAGGGTTTGGTGGCCATCTCAGAGGAGCACAGCAGTGGCTGGAGGGCAGGTGATGTCACCTGGCTGCTCTGCCACAGAATCATTGGGCTTGGAAAACACCTCCAAGATTATTGAGTCCAACCTTGGCATTGTCATCCCCACCTTGTCCTCACCCAGCCCAGAGCACCGAGTGCCACGTCCAGTTATTCCTTGGACACCTCCAGGAATGGGGACAGCACCACCTCCCTGGGCAGCTCCTCCCTATGCCTGACAGCCCTTTCCATGAAGAAATCCTTCCTGATGTCCAGGATGAATGGCTCGTGCTCCTCAAAGGGTCCAGTTCATCCTTAGGTAACTCCCAACTCAGTCATGCCTGACTTTGCCTGCACAGGAATTTTGAGATGCCCTGGGAGTCCAGCGCTGCCTCATTTCCTCTGTCGTGCTGCTCTCCCCCTGCACGAGCCCACGGAGCTGTGCCTGCTCGGTTCTGCAGCTTTGCTGCCAAGACTGGGTAGGATTTCAGCGTGAGGAACGAGTGTGATTTGGGAGAGAGCCCAGCAGAACGTCACTTACCCTCTGCCAGGATTTATGAGGCTCTGCTCACGGGGCCCGTGTGCCAGGCTGCTGGGCTGGAGTGGCCCACGTGGCTTTGGGCATGGTTGCCATGCCCAGAGCAGACCCAGACCCCAGGGTTTGCAGGAGAGGGGGCTGAGGTGGTGGCAGCCCCCCAAGGCAGCACCCGCAGCCTCTGCTGTGGGGTAACCCTCTGAAATGTGTCCCTTTTGATGGCTCTGCTGAAAAGCCCCTCTCTGAGCATCAGGATTTGGCCCCATCAGCCAGTTCTCCCAGCACTGAAGCTGTTCCACATCCCTGTTCAGCATCCAACAAAAATGAGTCCTGTCCACAACTCCCTGACAGGAGGGGGCAGCCGGGGGGGTCGGGCTCTGCTCCCAGGGAACAGGGACAGGAGGAGAGGGAACGGCCTCAGGCTGGGCCAGGGGAGGCTCAGGTTGGACATCAGCAGGAATTTCTGCATGGAAAGGGTGCTCAGGCCTTGGAACTGCCCAGGGAGTTTTGGGTCCCCATCCCCAGAGGTGTCCAAGGAAGGGCTGGAGGTGGCACTCAGAGCTCTGGGCTGGGGACAAGGTGGGGATGGGGCACAGCTTGGACTCCGTGGGCTGGGAGGTCTTTTCCAACTTCAACAATTTTGTGATTCTGTGATTACTGATTAGACCCACTCCTTGCCAAAATACTGAACAAGCAGGATCAAGAGTTAGAGGAAAAAATTATTTCAGGGAAGCGGAAGCCACAAAACAAAGCAGTGCTAATGTATTATTAATATATTCATGTCAGCATTAATAGCAATGAGGAGTTTTGTAGCTGATTTAGTAAAAACGCTACAGCTTTATGTATTAATAAGTGTGGTAATATTAATGCCACTTTCTGTGAAAAATAACATTGGTAATAACATTGATGATAGCACTGCATCTCCAGAGGTGTTTAAAAATTCTGCTGCTTGCACTTTTTGGGCAGCCAGAGCCCCCTTCCCATCACTGATGGCTCTCCCCTTGCGGAGTTCACTCCGTGCAGCCCCTCCCTGCTCACAGGCACCTCTGCTGCTGGATTTCCTGGGTAATTCCCACACTTCCAGCCAGGACTGAAGTCCTCTTTGGTTTTGCAGCCCCAAGATCTTTATTCCATGTCCCCGCAGGGGTTGGCTGCCAACGGAGGCTGAAAGAGGGGACAGAAAGAGGCACCTGAATCCTGTCGAGTCCATCCGTGAGTTCCAGACTGGTCAGGACAGAAGGTTGTGACGAAATCAGCCTTTCCAGCTGATTTCCAGCTCAGAGCTCTAACCAGGGGTACGAAATGAGGCTGCTGCAGGGAGCAATTTCTCTGCTGTGCTCACAGGCTTGGTGGGCAGGAGGGCGTTGGCTGTGGAATATCCTGGGAAGGTGTGGGGATGGGAAAAGGGGGACAGAGAACCACACAAAATCCCACCAACAGGGGATTGCAATGGAGCTGTCAAGGTCCTAAGTTGGGGTGGAGGGGCATTTTTGTGTGGTTCAGCCCCCTCCCAGTGCTGCCTGCTGAGCTCTTGGGGCTGTGCAGAGGGGGAGCTGAGTTGCCAGGGCAGGAGAATCCGGTGTGTGTTTGAGCAGGTGAGAGGAGCTGAAGCCCTGGATTCGCCACAGGGATCCCGTTCTGGAAACGGTGCCAGTCCCAGGCCCTGGGGCTCAGGGGGACCCTGTACGAGGGGGTACAGGCTGGTGACAACGGGCTGAGGTGTCTTTGGGGTGGGTTGGCATCAGACAGAGCAGGCACGGAGAGAGCAGAGAACCCCAGGGCCCGAGAGGCAGGATTTCACTGCTCAGCAGCACCAGGTCGTGGCTGCTGGTCCTGGCAGGGTGGAGCACCCAGAGCACGGTGCCGTGGGGTACCACATTCCTGTCAGGTGAAAATTAAGCTTTATCCCTTGGCTGATGGCTTAAATCCTCCCCTGCCCTGTGCTGGGCCTCACTGCTGGGCCCTGACCATCAGAACTCTCCTGCTTTACAGCGAGACCGACAGCTTAGACCTCTTTTTTCTTTACTACGAATCTTTGCGAGCCTGCAGGCTCCTTGCTGCTGTTTTTCTTTCCTAATTGGCTCCGAGTGTGTGTGCGGATGTGCATGTGCCTGCCTCCCTCATCAGCAGCACCCCTGGTATTCACAGGAGTAATTAGAACAGCTAAACCTTCCCTCCGTGCCATCCAGCCCCGCTGGAATGAGCGGTGATTGCTGGCACCAGCCCGCAGACGTGGGGGATCCCACCCCGGCTCCCGGGAAGTGGAGCTGCTCCCGGGTTTTTCCGTGGGAAGCCCCACGCTCAGCCGTGGCCCAGCTCCTTCCCACTCCCACTCAAAAGGGTTTTGTTGGCTCGAGGAGGATTGGGAGGCCTTGCACCCCGCTGGAATCCACGTGCTGAGCAAACCGAGGCCCTGGGCTGGGTGCTGGGTCCGGAGTGAATCCTTCCCGGATCTGTTGGGGTCAATGAAATAAGAAAACCATATAATTATGAGTGCCTAGCAAAAGATGCTGAGAGTATGGAAACTCTAGGCAAGATTGAGATGAAAACAAGCTTTGAGATACCAAACCCCAGTTACTGAACAACTGAAAAACAGTGGTATAGCCGACTCAAACTAATCCCCTTTGATGAAACAATAGCCCTCTGCTCACAGAAAGGTCCAAGGGTCAGAGCAGACCCTGCCAACTTGGCAGAGGGTCCAAAAAGCAGTTTTTAGGGTTTAAAATATAACGCCGTATGGTAATGCAATGATTCTTATAGGCTGTATGTAAATGCTATAGGATTTGTAGCTTGTTCTAGATTGGTTGATGTAAGTTAGAATATTCAGCACAGAAGATGATTTATTAAGATGTAAACGGGAAAAAAGGGATTCTGCTCTGTAATTCTGCTCTGTATTTCTGTTCTGTATTGTATTCCTACTTTGCTCTGTATTCTGTATTCTTCTTCTCTGCCTTCTGACCTGCCCTGAGCTGCGTCTGGCAGCTCCTAGCAGGTCCCCTGCCCTTCTACAATAAAACTCATGCTCTAAGACCTGACTTCAGAGATCTCTCGTCCCGTCCGTCCTGTCTCGTCACCGTCCCAGCCGTCGTGGGCAGAACCACACAGAAGGCAGGGAGAAAGAAAAAATCTTACCCGGATCCATCTGGAGCAGGATGAGGTGTTTGGGGTACCCTGGGCAGAGCCCTGTCCTGCCCTGGGGTCCAGCAGTGACCCCTCAAAAGAGCCCTGAACCCCCTAAGGCAACATGTAATGGGTGTGTGAATAAATACATGTATTTGCTACAGAGAAAGACTAAATACTGTGAGATATAAAATCTGAATACTATAGTATCTATATAGAAATATAGCTATAAAATATATAATAGAAAGTATATTACATACAAATATATTATTAGGTAAAATATATTACATATAAATAGGTAAATATACATACATATATTAGGTAAATATACATAACTATTATTAACTATATTATTAAATAAATATCTTATTAAATAACTATATTATCCAAATATAACATATAAATACCAACCATTTATAGTTATATATTTTATTTATGTCTATGTCTAGCTATATATTTATATTTCTAGTTCACATATTATTTTGTATTACATGGAAATATATAATATATAAAGATACAACATTTTATATATTATCTACATATACTTACATGTAAAAATATCTATAAAAGGTATAAAATAAATCTAAGAGGAGGCTGAGGAGCGAGGGTTGATCCTCATGAATTCCATGTTCGATGAGGGAAGGCAGTGACCACTCACCCATTTCCTCCCCACACGGGGTAAGTGGGGTCAAGAAATGCAGAGTTTTCCTTTCTGAAGTTTTCCTTTCCCCCTCCCAGCCCAGCTGGCACATGGAGATCGACTCCACATCTTATCTCTCCAGCTCCAGTGCTTCCCAGATGTCTTTAATGTTTCTCTGTCTTTCCTTGAGGATGCCGGGGCTTTCTCACCCTTCCCAATTAAACAAAAAAAAGCCAAGGAAGTAACTTTGTTAATGACTTTGACTGGGATCATTAAGGACATCTCAGCGCCATGGCTGCTCTTCTCTGCTTTCAGGAGCGATATTGATTGCTGGTTTAATTTAAATCTTGGACAAAATCCTTCCCTTTTTCTCTGGGCTTACCACAGGAACTGATCCCTGTTCCCCAGAGGAGGAGCAGGAGGGGGGAAGAGTGGGTGGGCAATTCCCCCGGCTCTGAGCAGGGAGGGGGCAGCTCGGGGGTGTCAAGGACCTACTCTGGAAGCACTGAAAAACTGGGAATTGAAGGGAAACTGCTTGAAAATGCATCCAAGAGGAGGCCAGGGTGGCATTTTCAGAGGGGAGGTCTCGTGCTCTGGGTTCTCTCCGCTCTCATTATATATTTTCCAATTGCTCTTACGGATGCCTCAAAGGTTAATGTATGTTTGTGATGAGTGCACTTTGGATAAATGTTAATTAGCCGGGGTGCAATTCAAGGGATTCTTCCCTCAGAAATAAATGCCTTTTCTGTATTTTTACCCACTCTTTTATTAGTACTTATCCAGGAGATGAGAGCAAAGGCTGGGGGCTGCAGCTCCCCTCCGGAGCAGCAGAGTTTGGGTGGCTGGGGCTGCTGCACCTCCCAGAGCCACCCTGGGACTGGGACCAGTGGCTGATGGTGGGGCTGGGAGTGCTCAGTGTCACTGGGTGATTTAGGGACCTGGTGGGGAGAATGGGGCACCTCCCCTGCCCTGGGGCGTGGGGCAGGGGCTGTTCCCACCCTCTCTTGGTGCAGGAGAGATTGATCCCACTGTGCTCCCCAGAAATCTCACAGGCCTGGGGTCCTTCCACCCCTAAGCTATGTCCAAAAATCCTTCTGGCTCCACATCTGCGTGACCTTGCAGTGCATCCAAAACATTCCTGGGCGAGGAATCTCCAGCCACAAACTCCACCTCTGATTTCCATGGGTTAGCAAGCGACTGCTCCTCCGTGTGCAGCCCGGGGGGCCAAGGTGGGATTTCAATCAGTGGGAAGGGAGAGGCGATTTCCCAGCTCCCATTAGCTGGTGATAATTGCTTTGAGAGCAGAGGTTTCATCTCAGGATTTCGCGCAGAAGTGTCGCCCTCCCAGCGAGTTTCCAGTGATGTCCCCTTCCCCAAGTGCCACATCCAGAGTGTCCCAAATTCCAGAGCCCCAGAGCGGGGCTGTAGCTCGCAGGGCTTCTCCTCCAGCCCCGAGGGGACCAGCCTGGCACTGGCAGCCACACACCCGCTGGGACACGGGCGTGTCTCAGAGCCTCCCCCCCTGCCTCAGCCACTGTATCTCTGCAACACGAAGGTCAATTGAATTCATTACAGAGTAAAAATGAACTTCTCTGATTGATTGAAGGTTCCTCTTTAACACTTCAAGTAAATGTGTTGGTTTCACTTGATGGAAAGCTTTAAAGGTCTATTATAAAACACCCTTTTTATACAAGAAGGGATTTTTTTTTTTACATCATTTTTCTTTCCCTTAATTTTTGTGGGACATAATTATCCTTTTTCCCCCTCACCTCCTTTTCTCTTTAATCGATTTTTTTCCTTCTTTTCCCTCCCCGGTGCAAAGCAAGGAACCTTATTTAAAGGGGCACAGACACAAAATCCAGGGGTATGATGGATACCATGGGTGGAAGATGAGATAGATCCATCCATCTCAGACTTTCCCTGGCTCCCGTTAGTCGCTTGATTTCAGTTTCCAGGGTGAGGAAAGCTGGAGGACACAGCAGGGTAGGTTCAGTGCACCTTCTCCATGCTCACACTGGAAAGGGGGTGATGTGGGGGTTACCTGGTGCCAGCTGCCACCACTCCAGCCAGGATGTGTCCTGAGGAACCCACCTGAACACTGGAGTCATCATGGCCACCATTCATTCCTCTGGTTTGCCTTGCAGAAAATCCCCAGTGCACTGAGAAGGCGCTTGCTGCCCGTTTGTGCAGCGCTGCTGAGCAGGGAAAATGGGGACAAAAGGGAGAATGATCCCATTTGAGGGGGTGACTGACGGCTCCCTGCTCGGGGGAGGCTGCAGCAGGCATTAATTCCTGACACACTCGTGATCAGGATCGACTGCATCGAGCTAAATCCAGACTCAACAGGAGCTGCTGGGACTTGAGGGGCTGCTGCAGACCCAGGGGGAAACAGAAACAGCAGCTGGGTGGCTGGAGAGGCTGCCCTCACCCTTTGGAACAGGTTTTACTGGCATTGTCCACCTCCTGGAGAACCTTGCTGCTGATTCCTGGGAGTCACTGGGGAAATCCCTGAGCCGGGAGCGGCAGCTCCTCTGGCTGGGGTTGGATTGGCTGTACCCAAGCAGAGCCCTGTGCCCACAGGAAGTTCAACACCAAAATCCTGGTGCCTTTTGCCTCTCTCCAATATTTGTGACCTTCCAAACGAGAGTTTGGCAAAGAGGGAAGATGTGCCAGGGCCGGGCTCACCGTTCAGCAAGGCCCAGGGAACTCGACAAGACAACGTGCTTAATTCCCATATTAAGGAAAAAAAAAACCCGGTGTCTGTCGGTGCCCTGGGGATGGTCACCACAGACCTCCCCGTCTGACGAGGTGCCAGTTCTCGTGCAGTGTGAGTAATGCTCTTTGTCAGCTCCGATAAAGCCTGAAATCTATCACCAGCCCTTTCCTCCAAAGGTTTTGTAACCGAGAAAAGTAATTACAATTTGTCCTTAATTCCAAAAGTGTGCCTGGAAAACTGGCTGGGAGGAGGCTGGGGTGGGGAGGGGGCTGGTCCAGGGCAGAGTCACAGCCTCCTGCCACCTCTGGGACCCTGAGCTGCCACCTCGGGGGCTGCTGTAGCTGGAAATAGAGGAAAACAGGGGAAAATAGGGGAGGTGACAAGGGGCAGCTGGGGAGGTGGCTGCCCTCGAGCAGGTCCTGTGACACCAGTGCTGCAGCTCCTGGTCCTTTGGCCCCTCCTGGCCATGCTGGGGAGGGGAGTCACCCCTGTGAGTGTCCCTACAAGTCCCTGCCCTGGCCAGCTGGGCCTCTGGGCTGATGGATGAGACAGAATTTGTTTTTGAACCCCAGTTGTTCAGCGGAAGGGGAAAAGCTCTCCTTCTGCCTCTGGACCTGATGCGATGAGACATGTGACGGGGAAGATGAATTGAGGGCTGCATCTGAAGTGCCAGATACATAATCCATCCTAAATAGGCTTCATTAGTGCTAACAATTAAAGTTACCATTGTGGATTGGATACGTTTTCTATTAACTTTGCCCTTGTCTGCAGCTTGGACTCACCTCACAATAATGAGCTGTGTCACTTCTGATCTATTTCTCATAATAGCTCCTCTCTCCTCTAAATCTGGGCAAAATATGATTTATAGGCAGGGCTGTCATCTGGGTGTCAGGCACAGGGAAGGGGTAAATGTGGGCTGGAGCTCACAGCCCTTGCTGGCTCTGTGGGGAGCAAAAACTGCCCTGGGGCTGGGATTTGGGGTCGTGTCCATGGCTCGGGGATTGTCAGGACAGAGGTGAGCTGGGGCAAGAGCCTTCCTCATCCTGCTGGAACAAAAGGAGTGACACTCTCTGAGGATTGAGTCCTGAGCCCCAAACTCCCCGGCAAGGATCCACCTGCCATGGATGTGACCATGGCCCCCGTCCCCTTGGAGGAACACGATCCCAACAGGCAGCAGATGTTCCAAGATGCAGATGCAGCCAAGTTTTCCCAGGACAGGTGGTTTTTTGGGGATCTCTTTGCATCTCTACATCGCCTTTCTTGCCTCAACTCTGAGGAAATGTGCCTGGCTTTCTTACTGGTACAGAGTGCCCTGCCATGGAGCGTGACTGGTGCAGCTCAAGGGACTGAGGCTGGAGTCATCCTCCTGGCTTGGCCAGAGCTGTGGGCAGCAGGAGGGTTCGAAACCTGCCCCTGTCCCCTCCACATCCAAATCTCCTTTGTCTCAGTCGAGCTCCAAACCTCTGCCAAGTGGAGAGCAAGCCACAGCAGCAGCAAAACCCTCCTGACAAATGCATCCCCCTCCATCTCGGCTGACTGTCACCTCATTATACCAGCAGTGATGAAGGGAGGAAACTGGCAGTTAACCCTCTGCAAGGTGTTTTGGTGATAAATTGAGCCTGGTGTAAAGCTGTAGCATATTTGATTCTGGGTGAATAAAGCAGGAGGCAGCAGTGGCCTGACCCTTTTCTCCAGGGCACCACAGTTTGGAGGAACACACTCAGCCAGGGCATCTTGGAGTTTAAATTATTCTTTATTATTTGTGCTTAAAGTCAACCCTGTGTTTCACGCAGGCAGAGCCAGGAGAAGTTCCCATTTGATGTTTTTGTCATGTTTCCCACCCCAGAGCCACCCCAAGTCCTGGCTCAGCAGCACAGGTGGGATGTGTAGGACTGGATTACCCTGTCCACTCCTCTGTTCCTGCAGGGCTTGGATCTCCAGCAGGGTTGTTGGGAGAAAAAAACATCCAAGACAGAAAAAAAACCTCAAGGAGTTGTGACAAACAAGATCCATCAGCCCAAGTTAAACAGCCTGCAATGCTCTGGGACCTTTCCTGATAATTAAAAGCAACGTGATGGCTCTGTGCTGGTGAGAATTTATTCTGTCACTTGGCCTCGAAGAAGCCTCTGTGCCAGAAAGTGTCACTCGTGGGTGTCGGGGCTGTCACTGGAGTGCTCTGGTGTGGCTGTTGGTGGTTGTGGCCCTCCACAGTACAGATGGATGAGCAGGCAGGGCTAGATCTTGTCACCCTCTCCCTGTCACCCTCTCCCTGCCTGCTGGCCCTTCCCCAGCAGTGACACTCCACACTGGGGTTGTGTTGGAGGAATTCACATCCGTCCCAGGGAAATACTTCCCATCAGCGAGGCAGCATCGCTGCCAGCAGGCGGTTGCCATGGCAATGAGGGTCTGGAGTGGCCCGGGCAGAGGATGATTGTTATTATTATTATTATTATTTATCATTTATCATTTTAATCTGGCCCTGGTTTCCTCTGTGGGAGCCAGAGCTCTGCAAGGCCTCTGCTCTGGAGTGTGGGGACAGGAGCTGGGCGGCGAGGGGAGATGGGCAGCAGCGAGGGGGTGCAGGAGGAGTGGGAAGTTCCACTGGGGAGGGAAGGAAGGCATTGATGTCCACACCAGCACCGTCTTCTGGCTGGAGAGGGCTGGGAGGGCAGGGGCAGGACCAGCGTGGCACCCACATCTTTGGGGGTACCATGGGCAGAGCAGGACCCTCCCCATGTGCTGGCACTGCCTGGAGGTGACCCCAGCCCGGTGTGGGGGTGCGGTGCCAGCACTGCCTGGCGTGGAGGGGACACCAAAGCCCTTTGGAGGAAGGTGTGGCCCCCTCCACCCGGCCTCAGGCTGGGGTCTGTGTGGTGGGACGCTCCCACAGCTGGCTGAGCACGTTTCTCAGCAGGCTGAGCAGTTTCTCCTCCTGTTGTTCCTGCTGTGGCAATGGAGCAGTCCCAGGCACCCGGCGTGTCCATCGGGACCTGTGGCTGCTTCAGGGGGTGTTGCACACATTGGTGCTGCAAACGAGGGCACCGAGTCTGTCAGACAGAGTGACATTACCCCTGGTCAGCTGGGTGAGCTCAGAGAAGGGGCTGATTTCGCTTGGCTGGGGCTGAAGTCGCAGCACCACATCAGCTCTGTGCAGGCCTGCTCGGAGCTGAGCTGGGCACAGCCTCCTGTCCTCCATCCCCTTCCCGTCCGACCCCAGGTAGCTGAGCATGACCCCCAGATTTGTCCCTACTCTTCTTCTGAGAGGCCATGGATGGGGCTGCAAATCTTCCCCAGCACCAGGATGTTCCCTGCGCGGGGTCTGTGCGGGACAAGTGTGGGGTGAGATTTCAGCATCGCCCACCCCATGCTCTCCTGCCAAAAGCCCGGCACGTCCTGCACTGCACAGGAACCTCAGGGACAGCCCAAGGTCACCAGGATGTCATAGCAGCCCTTGGAATTGAGATTTTATCTTGTGGAGCTGTTCAGTGCTTTGCTCTCAAAGCCATCCTTCATCCCTCCTAAGGGAAGGGACTGCCTGGCCCGGAGCGCGCGGAGCTTTTCATATACACGGTATCAATCTCCGAGAGGGAAGCACTTTTATATTGGAGATCTGATGGAGGAATAAATTCCCACAGAAGTAGAAAGCGGGAGCTAATAGGCTTTTTCACAATGAAAGAATAGATCTGCTGACAAAGGCATTTCCAGGGCATCAAAATAAACTGTATTTTCTGCGAAGACCACGGATGTCCCAGAGCTCCCTCGCCTCCGCAGCCGCCCAGCCGAGAGTGGCCATTCCTGGGATGCTCAGGGCTGGCTCCTGAGCCCCATCGGGGTCACCTCATGTGTCACCCACACAGAGAAGTCCTTGCGTGGTGTGTCTTGGGTCAGCAATGTCCCTCCTGGGTTCTGCTCCCTCTGCTCACCCCCTGCTTGCCTGGACATTGCTCTCCACTCCCAGCCAGCACAAGGGCATTGACCCACCCTGCCAAAGCCCTGCTCCTGGTGCTCTCCATTATGGAATTCCTTGGCAGGCTCCCAGTGCCTTTTTCTTTTCCCCTCTTGAAAAATTGTGCATTAATTTGTCTTTCCTATCAATTGATTTTCCAGTTCAAACCACTCTCTGCCTGCCCTTGCTTCCCACCCCACAGGAAAACCAACCCTCTCAAGGAAATGGTGCTTAGGAGACCAAAATTTACTGAAGTCTTACGTGCTCCAATCCCCAAAGGGGTGGGGAGGGGGGCAGAGGAAATGATTTGTTCAATTAATTATAAATGTTTTAATTTAAATGGCTAATGTAGAAGATAGTCAGATATAAACCAGCAAACTACTGAAGTGGTTTATGGGTCCTTAAAGAGCAGTAAATGCTTGTTCTGCTTCTGCTAAGATCACTCAAACGACTTTTCCTCCCGAATTCGGGGTAGGGTGCAGTGGGAGGCAGAGAGAGGGAGATTTCCTCTTGTATTTCACATCCCCCCAGGCAAGTTGTGATAAACGTTTAGCAATTCCTTTCTTTGGAGCCCGGAACTCGCCCTTTGAAAAACACAATGGTTGCCCCATGCTGCTGAGAGGTGGGACTGAAAAAAACAAAGAAGAAGAAGAAGGAATCTTCTGGGTCAAGGTCACCTCTTGCTGTAGGATTGCTCCCACACCTACCACATCCCTGTCATCCTCCTTGATATCCCAGCCAGCCCCACCGCTGGGGACGGCGCTGCCGTGGTTCCGCGGTGAGGGATGTTTCAGGTACATCTGTCTTTGTTCCCTGCCTGTGTTCCCTGCCTGCTGCACAGCACCAAAGCCCTCCGCACGCAGCATTAATGAGCTGATTTACACAGGGAGAGCTCCAACCCGCCCTTTATCTCGTCAAAAACACAGAAATGCAGAGTTGTGAGGCTTAGTGTAGAGAGAAATGTTGCCTGCAAGGGAGAGATCCTGAATGGAAGTTTCTTGAGTGACTGCGGGAGAGGGAGTCCATGGGTCTGTGTGTGGCTAGAGCAGAACAGACCACAGAATCATATCCCCCTCGAATATGACCCACAAGGGTCATCCTGCACAGACACCCCACCAATCCCACCCTGTGCATCCCTGAGAGCGTTCTCCAAACGCTCTCGGAGCTCTGGCAGCCTTGGAGCCGTGACCACTGTTCTGGGATGAATTTGCCAAGCCAGGGCCTTGCTGCCACCAGGATTCTCCTGCTGATTTCAGCTCTCACCCCTTCCTCTTGCAGCTTCTTGCAGTTCAAACCCGCTGTTGCCATCGCATTCCCTGGGCTCTGTTTTCCCTGCCACCGCAGTGCCCCTGCTCCCTGCCCGCTCGGTGACTCCGGCAGCAGTGCCACTGCTCCTTCTCCTCCACTGTTCCTATTTTGTGGCTGAAAAGGAGCAGACAGCCTGGGAGAGGGTAAATTGGACATCTAATAAATGCATTTTCTCAGTTCTTTTTTCCTCTCTTGTCTCCAGATCGTCCTGCCCTGAAAACTATTTTCCTGGAGTTCTCGTTGTTGACCCCTAGAGCTCCAGAGATGTTACCTAAGCTAAATGGCTTTGCTTTTCATGCTCCAGCAAAATCTCTTTCGCTTCCAGCACAACCCATCTCCTCCCAGGCCACACAGAAACAGTTAGAGCAGCAAAAGGCTTCTACACTCATAATTACAAGTCCTTGTGATGCACCACTGGGCTGAGCGAGAGTCTGTACAAAGAAATTTGGATTTGGGGATTATGGAGGAGGGTTTTTTATTTTTATTAATTTTTCTCAGCCTTTTCCCAAGAGGAAAAAAACCAGAGGTGGTTTCAAGGTAGGTTTCTCATCAGCAGGGGGCTGTTTTAGTGGTGTCAATGCCCATCTGGCTCCATCAGCCGGACCCCACAGGGGTCCAGAGGGGATTGAGGGCTCCAGCTCCCCAGCACCGTGCAGGGGAGGATTTCTGGGAAGCTCAAACCTCATCCCTGTCCTGAGAGCAGGAGCTGAGCGGCTGCCAGGGGAGAGCAGAGCCTGTGTAAGTGACTGGGGACCCGGGGCACAGGCGTGTGGCAGCCACCTGGAGGGGTGGGCAGCAGTGTGGAGCTCAGGAGCGAACACCACGGCGCTGGGAATGCCAGGAGCCATCACTCCGTTCTCCTCCAGGGCAGGCAGGAGCATTAGGAGCAGGAGAGAACAGGGCTGAGCTGTAACCTGCCTTGTTAGAAAGCAGAAAGTCTCTCACAAATGGATTTCCAATTTCCCATCCACCTGCTTAGCCGAGACAGATTTCTTGCTTTTATAATTACTTTTTGGGTAGTTACAGGATCTGGTATCCAGGCAACTTGATGCCTCTTAAATCCTCTTGTACATCTGTTTTTTTCTGTTGATTTCTACGTGTTGGCGAAACATCCACCAATCCCTTAAGGCAGACACAACTTTCTCCATGGCTGTTTCTCTTCCCCAGAGTCAGCTGGGTAGGCACGATGCCATGCCAGCTTTTGGGGGTTCAGGTCTGTGATGCAGCAGCTCCCACGGGCTCTGTGTGGCAGCTCTTGGTCTCATTTCCAATAAAATAGTGGCCAAAAAAGGCTGCAAAGCATCTTGTCCTCCCAACAGCATCCCCGGGCAGCAATGTCTTCCCATGGCTCAGGTCCGTCCCTGCTCCATGGGCCCTTGAGGCACGTGCTCAAAATCTCTTCATTTTGGGGGTGTTTGTGCCCATCTGGGTCAGGGCAGGTTGGAGATGCTTTAATTAAAGCACAGCCACAGTTTATCACTCTGGACTGTCCATGAGGGGCCAGGGCAGGAGCGGGGCTGGTGGTCACCCAGTCCCATCTCCCAGCAGTGCAGGAGTGCACAGGGCCTGAGCTCCGACTTCCCCCTCCTCCCATTCATCTACACTTCCACGGACAGCTGAAGGAGGAGGGAAGCAGGGGTGGCACAAGTTGCTGCTCTGGCCCTGAGAGGCTCTTCATTACCATGCAGAGAGCATGGGGAAGTCAAGTCACCCTGCGAAAGGTCACACGTCAACACGCGCTCCGAGGCTCTGACCTCTGGTGGGGAAGCGTAATTTAATTAACTTTTGCTTGGCTGTTCACCTGCTGGAGTCATCTGGAGATCTGCATGTGGGTCACATCCTGGGGGCTGCTGGTCCCTCTGTCCTGGCTCCAGCCCTGGCAGCAGTGTCCCTCTGTCCCTCTCCCTCCAAGCTGGGTGTCCTTCAGCACAGAGACAGCGCTTGGGCTCGGAGCTGTCGCTCGTGGTCGTGGCGGCAACAATTAGGCCATCAGTCAATAAACTAATACTCTCATTCACAGTCATTAGGGACTGCGGATCCAAGCATCTGCTTCTGCTAATGAGTTTAAAAGTTGGCTAAATATGGCAGACCTGCTCTCGCGGAGAAGGAAGCAACAGGAGTTCGATGCGGAATTGGGCTCTGGTGAACACGACATCAATTTTAATTAGCAGGCGTCTACAGCTTCCCAACTAAACCAAAATAAGTGGCCGAGGGAGGGTGCTGGAGGCTGCTCGGGGCTCGTTTTGGGAGCCCAGTTTCCCGGCACAGGGGTCCCAGGTGGCTCTGCCAGGGGGAGTGAGCCCCAAGGGTGCCCTCCAGGCACCAGCCCGGCGCTCCCTGGGCTGCGAGCGCAGCACTGCCTGGCTGTCACACAGATCTTTTAATCTGGTGAGGAATCATTCATTTCCACCTCCAGGCCTAACACAGGCTGCCAGGGGGATGCTGAAGTTTGAAAAGCCCTATCATAGATCTCTTGTAGCTCAGAGAGAAGGGAAAAAGCTTTTCCTCTAAATGACTGTAAATGTTTTTTGCTCGGGGATGGTGGCTCACAGGGAGCTGGTGATTTATGAGCTGCTGTTTGGCCTCGCTGATGGACACCTCCATCGCCTGTCACCTCCCAAGGCCACCATGTCGTGGCATGGTTTGGGGGGCAAAAGCAGCAGCCTCTCCACTCAAGACCCCTCAGGTCGGATGGTGGGAGTGCTCCATGTCCTGCCTGTGGAGCGTTAAACGTGGGAATGTTCTCTGGGATCTCGCCAGGCAGGGGACAAAATACTCCACAGAGCCCAACCCATCATCCTTCCCGAGCAGCACCACTATTTTCCTCATCGATCCATTCCTGCAGAATACCAGACATCACGTTTTTCAGGAATCTCATGTTCCCCAATGCAGGTTAAAAGCAGCGGGTAAAAGGAACAATTTGAAAAGTCCTTCTCCCTTTTCTTGCCCAGTGAGGCAGATTGAGGCATTACCAGCAGTCAGGGATGTTTGAAGGCATGGCCTGCTCAGGATAAAAGCAAAGTCCACACACAGGATTTGGCTTTCAGTGAAGATTTTCTCTCCCTGGCTGCCCCATCGTGTTCCCACGTCGCTGCCTCGTGTTGCACCCACTCCCAGCCGTGGGATCGGGACAAGGTTACGGACAGCCCAGTGCTGAGAGCAGGTTGATTTCAGCTCCTCAAAGGGAGTTCTGATGAGTTTAAAAAGGAGAAAATTAGTCTGGTTTTTAAGGTGGGGTTTTCTTCAGTACCTACAGCAATCTACAGATCCAGAAGGGTCCTTGTGAGTGAAGATAAACTGTGTGGCACAGAGCGGGTGCCTTCCCATGGCACTGCTGTGCTGGTGTGTGTAGCAGCTGTAGGGATTTGTATGAATTGCTTGGAAAGGCCAGGTTTGGTGTCTTTCCAGGCAGGGACCCCCAAAGAGCATCCTTGAAAGTGTGACTAACTGAGAACTGGCTTAGGAGGCTGGAAAAGGGGAAAATCTCTTCCTCTGGAATAAGAGCCCGGCAGATATGAGGCATGGGAGAGTTTTGTGAGGAGGGAAGTGACCAAGAGGCTGCTCAGGCACTGCTTGGGGGGCCCCAGTGACAGGGTGGGCATGCAGGAAGATGTGTCTGCTCCAGCTGGGGCTGGAATTTAGGGGGCTGTTGGTCAGCAGAGCCACTCCTGAGTCCTGGTGGGGGAGAGCCCCAGCCAGGGAATGCATCAGCAGCAGTGGGAGCTGGGAAGCAGCAGCCCAGCCCTGCAGCTTGCTGGAGGAAGATGGAATGCTGCTTCCGTAGCCAACGCTCTTGATGCTCTTTTTAATACATATATTAAAAGGGTGCTAATAAGCAAATCCGTCAGTTATGCAAATGAGTGGCAATTGCATCTTGAAGAGCATCCCACAGTTTAATTACATCATAATTGCAATGTAACACTTTAATTACCATATGCATCACGAAATCATGAGCACTGTTTCTAATCTCCTCGCTAATATTTCAAATCAAACAGATTGCACAGGGCCCGGCGTTGCGCTGCCATCCTGCACGGGGAAAGGACGGATTCATCCCATGCCCTGCAGGACGGAGCCTGGGAAGGGCTCCTCTGTCCCTGCTGGTAGCAGATGGCTGCATGAGCGTTCCTGGCCGGCGTCTCCAACCACATCCCACTGTCAGGGACGTGCTGGAGTCGTGTGCCTGCGCTCCCGGGAGCGGAGAGAGGGTGGTGGCCACGCTGGGCACCGCTCCAGGATTTTCCCAGAGATCCTGGTTTAACCCTGGACCCTCTCAGTCTCCACCCCTGCCCAGTTTGGGGTGATCACGCCAGCCAGGTGAGGCGGCTGCTCAGATAAAGGGATGAAGATTTGCAAATGGCTGTCTGGGAAGAAGCGATTTGATGGAAGAGCTGCCCGTGATCCTCCCTTCCCCACCCAGCACCGAAAAATGAATTTCACATTTTCCCTCTCACCCCAGAGATGAAAACAATAAAGCTTTCTGGGGCACAGCTTTAGCTGGAGGCCTGGGAATTTGATTTAAACCAGTTGATTTCATAAATCTTCCCAGTTTGCATGCTTTACTTTTCCTCCCATCCGGCTTCTTTCCTTCCCCCATAAAGCCACATCTAATAAGTGACTTAAGAAAAGTAACAGATTGGCTTAAAAAGGGACTAAAATCCACATCTGGGGACTAAGAGATGAATGTTTTTAAGCAGAGATGGGTGTGATGGAGTGACAGATCAGGAGAGGAGCGTGCTGGGCAGGTGAATCCCTCCTGTCTCCATGGCAGTCCCCAGCACAGAGCTCTGCTGGGAATGGGCTGGGAGCTCCCTGCTGGCCCCGTACCCGGCTCTCCTGGCACATGCAGCAGGACCAGGGTGGCCTCCCAGCCCTTCCCAGCACTACTGCTCTTGCTGCAGGTTGCACAATTGCTTTGCCTTGAGCTGGCACTGATTTAAAATCATCCTACGCTAATCCATATAAATTCTTTTAATCGTGGATTTAATCTTTTAAGCGTGTGGTAATTAAATTACACATCAGTCAGAGGCACATCAACAAAAGGTGTGAGTTTACAGGCCCACGGGCAGGGCTTCAGGACAGCCCACGGCCAGGACAATCATTTGATTCCTCCACTGTTCCCTTGTCACTGGTTTTTCCCTTCCTGTCTCTTGCTCCCCACAGAGTTGTTTTGGTTGGAAAAGCCCTCCAAGAGCATCGAGTCCAAGCTGTGCCCAATCCCCACCCTGTCACTGAGTGCCACATCCAGGCATTCCTTGGGCACCTCCAGGGATGGGGACTCCAGAGGTCCCTGGGCAGCTCCAAGGCCTGAGCACCCTTTCCATGAGGAAATTCCTGCTGATGTCCAACCTGAGCCTCCCCAGGCCGTTCCCTCTTGTCCTGTGCAGCAAGGAGAAACAGGAGAGGAGAAGATACAGCCCCAGAAAGAGCTGATGGCCAGGACATGGCCTGGAGCAATCCACATGCTGGGATTGATGCCATGATGATTTTTTGCCTTTTCTTTTAAACCCCTTTTTGTGCCTTTTTGCAGCTTCTGTATCCCTTAGTGCTTTTTGCCTGCATTCTTGGCCTTGTTGGTTAAGCTGGGAGACGAAACATTTTAGAGGTTTCGTAGTCAGGGATCAACGTGCCCCAGAGCCCAAGGTCCTCTCCAGAACACATTTTGTAAACTGAGACAGAACCATCCAGGGGAAGGTTCCTCGGGGAGGGGGGCTCATTCCAGCCTCTCACTGGGGAATTTATGATAGATTTGCTAATTAGTAAAACCTATAATGTTATACCAGATCTTTGGGGGAGGATTATGGTGCATTGAGGTGCATTCGACCTGGATGTGGTGCACCTAAGGATCCTTAAAATAAATACCAAGGTAAAATCCCTTTTTCCCTTCTAACTGTGTTTGATTCTTGATTTTAAGACCAGGAAAAGGCATCAGGATATTCCTGGAGAGCGGGAGGAGACCTGGAGGAAAGCACTCCCGAGCTCCCTGAGCAGAACACTTTGATGGGCTGGTGTTAATGGAGGGAAACACCGTGACACCAGAAGCACATTAACAAATTAAACTTTGGCGCTGGGAAGGGGAAAGTCTCGGTGAACTGCGAGGTAGGGAGATGACTGACTTCGGGAATGTGACAATTACTGCACTTAACATTTTTTTAACATTAAGAGCCAAATAGGAGCATATATTTAATTCATTAAACCAGTCTGAAGTGGCTCCCTCCATCCCAGAGCAGTTAATCGGTGCTCACTGTCTCCTAATGAAGGGGTCCCTGTAAGGTCAGCCCGACGCTCGTTAGCTAATCGGAGACTTATTTGTTTTGCAAATTGCTCTCCCATTTTGAACCACCGCGCAGTAATTTCCATGGCGGGGAAGCAGGAGAGAGTTCACGGGGCTGGGTTTTGAAGCCCTCAATCTGTCATTGGGAGGACGATAAAAATAGCCTGGGAAAGAGAAGGAGCAGGATGCTGGGTTTGTTCCAGGCAATCCAGCCCCGTCTTCCACGTCGGGACTGAGGGGTGGCCGGAGGGCTGTGTGAGCAGTGGCACCATCCTGCACATGCCAGGGGACTGGGGACATTGTGTGACACTGGAAACACCTCACCATGCCTGGCTGGGCACTGCTGCCCTGCCCTGCCCTATCCTTTCCATCCTCCTCTGAGGTCCATGGAAGACCTTGTGTGGTCCATGGGGGTCCTGCTGCCCTGCCCATGTCCTCTGCCTGGACACCTGCATCCTTAGATGCCCAGAAGCAGCTGGGCTGTGCACAGAAGGATGTCTCCAGGGATGGCAGTGTCCCTGGTGGGTCTGGCAGAGGCGGCTCCGTGGGAGCGGGGCTGTTCCAGGCGGGGACACAGAGCCCAGAGTGGGGATTTCTGGATAGAGGGTGAGCAGTGGGGACACCCACAGAGCCTGAGGAAATCACAAAGCCTGAATTAGCTGCTTAAACCCTTTTCCTTCTCTCCCTGAGGCAGCTGCAGGTCTGGCTGCTGGCCTGGAGCACAACAGGTCCACCTTGACTGGACGTTCACGTTTATGTCTGACAGAGGAAGCATCTCCCACCCTTTCCATGGATGAAGACCCTCCTCCATTCCACTGTTTGTTTTACAGACGTGCCCGTGGGAACAAGCTGGCTGACAAGGTGTCCCTCTGCATCCCGATCCAGCTCCGTGCCTGTGGCACACAGGGCACAGCTCCTTGTCCCCTCCTGAAAGGAATGAGATGGATTTGTCTTTACAAACAGACTGTGGGTCTGCTGCTAGGTAAAAGCTAGATACTGAGAGGTGAAAGAAACAATGGGAAGAATTCCAGTGATTGATGAAAGGAGTGAGAGGGATTTGTCTTTACAAACTGTGGGTTTGATGATAGGAACAGATAGATGCTGAGAGACAAAAGAAGCAACGGGAAGAACCATAAATTCCATAGGAAAAGAAAAAGGAGGGGGGTATACATTAGAAGGGGGTCTGTATTAGGCGATTCGGGGAGTCTGTACCTCTCAAGTGCCTCAGCCAAAGGGGAAAGAGAGAGGGAAATGCGGCCGGGAAATTGGGATAAAAAGGAGGCTGCATCCTCCAACAATCTGAGAGACCCCAGGGGAATGCCCCATGGCCTCTCCCTTTATTCAAATAAAGGAAAGGGACTCCTCTGTCTCCTTTTTGGACCAAAACCATTTTCCTGACGTTCCTCACCCTCCAGGGCTGGAGGGGGCGAGGAGGGACCTGGACTTTGCTTTTGGAAAACAGGGAAGAAGGCCTGCATTTTGTGGTTTAGGTCCAAAAGCAGAGCGATGTGTAAATTGGGGCTGTCAGCCTTTCCTTCCCAATCCATCAGCGGGAGCTGCTGCCTCCCCCCGTCCCACGGCGGGTGATTGAGAGCCCGGCGGCCGCTGCTCCCGATTTCCCTCTTACACTGAGAAATCAGGAGTGAGAGCAGAAGGCAGAAGCTCCCTATGTTCGTGCTGGGGCTGCTGTTCTGGCTCTCTGGTGACTGACCTTTGGCCATGAACTTTTGGCAGGGATTTTCCCCTGGTTTCAGAGCAGGATGACTGGGAGCACTGGGAGCAGACCCCGGCTCTCCTGGCTGCTCTGCTCGTTGCACTTGGCAGTCGCTTGAACTTACAGCAGTGCAGGGGGAGGAAGAACCTTTATTTTCCAATATCACAGACAAAAAAAAACCCCACCACCTTTACTTTAATTTCCCTTTAAAGTAATGACATCTAGAGTGTAAAGAAAGCATTCCACTGAGGCACAATTTTTTCCCAAATGTCATGGAAATGGAGGAATTTCAGCAACTGTATTTGTGTGCAAAAGAGGAGAGAATGTAGATTAATTTTAAAAGGTTACAGTGATTGCAGTCAGGCATGGACCTGCAGCAAGGAGCCCAGAGCAAGGAGGAGTGGGAACGAGCTGCTTTCCTCTCCATGGAGCTGTTCCACCTCAGCATCTCCCCAGGATGCTGGGGCACCCCCAGTGCCACAAGCCAAAAATCCTTAACTCCGAGAGGACCAAGCACGTGTGACCCTGGAGCCTGGGAGAGAGCAGCCCTGGCTCCTCAAACACGAGGCTTCATCCATGAGCAGAGCCCTCATTGAGCTTGGTGGTGAGGAGTTCCTTGGGAACAAAGCAAAGGGTGAATTTTTACTGGACTTTTATTTCTCTGCAGGATCCGTGGCATCTGGGAAGAGCTCCTGATCCTTCGAGGTAGTGAAGCTGGTTTCCTGCAGCTCTATTGACACACAGAATGAACTCAGAAGCCTCTGTTTCCAGACAGGCTGGGGGAGAGGTGGGAGCCTGACATGGTGGTGGAGAAAGTTGTTTGGTGGGGTGTCTCCAGCCCAGCCTGGGGTTGTTTGGGGGCTGCAGTCCTGGCTTGGCTCTGCTCCTGAGGGCAGGGAAAGCTGCCTTTCGGAGACCTGCCCAGCGCTCCCCGGTGTGCTCTTCCAGCATCTCCAGAAACCTTGGGTTTGGTTAATTCCTGGAGCGGTTTGTAAGAGCCAGAAAGTGGCAAAGGCAGCCTGGAAGCACCAGCAACGCCCGTCTGCTGCACGAGGGAAGTGCTCCTGCAGCAGATGTGAGCTGTGGGCATCACCGGGGCAGTGTGGGGTGTCCTGCTCAGAGGCTCCTGGTCCCTGGGATGGCTCTGCTGATTTGGCCTCACTTCAGCAGAGATGGGTCCAGTTACCTTCTCCAGGCACTGGCTGCCCTTGTGTTACAGCACCTGGCCTGGCCACCGGCCCCTGCCGTGGGGATGGGATGGACACAGGCTCTTGGGGAGGTGTTTCTCCTCACCACCAAGGCACCATGGCTGGTGCTAGTAACAACTTCCATCCTCTTCCAGGGCAGCAGGACATAACCTCGAGTGGTCACTTGCCATCCTAACTCACAGGATCTTCTTTTTCTCCCAAGGACTAGAGCTGGGGGGCAAAGTCACCCAAGAAGAAAAGAAGAGCCCGAGTCTCTCTCATGAAAGCACAAGGGAATTTTTAAATCCCAATGACCAAATTTCCCTGCCAGAGCTCCTCTCCTCCTCTTCCCTAAGGAACAACCTCTGCGTGGCACCAACGCGGGTGCAGGAGCGGTGCCTCCGCCGCCGCCTTCGCCTGAGCTCCGGCGTTTCCCACATCAAGCGTGAACCAAGGCTGACCTTCCTCGGCGGGCGGGAAGTGCCGGAGCTCTACCTGCGTCTCCACATCAGTGCCCATCCCCACGAGGTGCTCTCTGCGCTCGAAAGCCATCCCGGCGGGGTCGTGCCCCGCAGCGTGGGGCCGGGGAGGCCCATCCCGGCTCGGCACAGCCGCCGGTTCCCCGCGCTGCCCCAGCGATGTCGGGGCTCCGGGCTTCAATGGCAGGAGGAGGAAACGCTTCTCCTTGATCAGGAGGGATAAGAATAGCGAGCGGCAGGCGGCGGCCGGTGGGGTGCGGATGAAAGGCTCTCATCCTTCCCCCGCCCGGGGCGATCTGCCCCTTCCTTTCCCGAGCCGTAATTGCGTGGCACGCCGCAGACGAGTGTCACGCTCCACCAAAGCCCCGGCGCCGCGAGGCCAGGGCTCCAGGCCCGCCGTCAATGAGCGGGGAGGCGGCGAGGATGCTTTTGATGCCGCTCTTCTTCCTCTGACGTGCTGAAGAATTATCAGGCTCTGAGGAAGGCATTTCTCTAGCTTGGAGCTTTGCCTCGCTCTGCGAAGGAGACCAACTGCTGCTCTGCCATTCCGGGAGGGCAGAGCCACAGCACCGGCCCATCCCCCAGGAGGTGCTCGATGGGCGCCTGGCCAAGGCCAGACCCAAACCCAGCATCCCTGAGCCCTCCACAGCACCCAGCCATCGCAATGGTGGCACGCCCGTGACCCTTCCTGACGTGGTCACTGGCTTTTCGTGGCTTCTGCTCTTAGAGGTCACGCTGGAGACAGCCTGGTGTGGAGAGCAGAGCCCTTGGAGGTGTTGTGACACCTCAGCACCGCCATTTCCAAGCCCAACAGCTGCGGTGGGGCATCGTGGCCTCCCACTTCCCTGTGTTTTGTCAGGTGCTTCCCCTGGCTTTGCTTTCATTAATTTATCACACGCACACAGAGCATAAGTGGGCTCGAACCTCCATCTCCAGCAGCTGAAATCGAATAATTACCCAGCGTATCCCACCTGGAGAAGCGTTCCCGGCTGGCCGGCAAATTGTGAAGAAGTTCACTGTATCCTTTAGAGCAAGAAATTACCCTGGAGTGCAAGTTATGGCTCCAGCAGCCCTACAGGTACAAAAAATAAAATTAAAAGGGTGGGTGAGATGGAGATTTAAGTGATGCTGTAGAAAACACTGAGCTGGGGACACCTTGATCTGAGATAACTGGGGGGTTCCCTTTGGAAGAAGGGGGCCTGGCAGCAGTGTCTGAAGGAGATAAAAGGGAAAAACCTGACACAAGAACCTGGGAACATCCCCTCAAGCTCGCCCAGGGCAGGCATCTCACAGCTGAAGTCCTTTTCCCTGCATTGGCGTGATGCTGCACAACATCATCCCTACAGCTGGCTGGTATTTTTGGGGGGCTATTTTGTCCTATTTTTAGGAAATGCCAATATGGATTGGGAACTTTTTTTGGGTCTGGGAGGGAAAAGGTCAGCCTGAGCAAATTTCTCAACCTGAACTGAAAGCAGAGAGGGGTGACAAACCCACTCCAGCTTCAGATGGAGCTAATTAAAGTGCTGACATTTTAAGACATGATGATGTGAAATCTCTTGCTTCAAGCCAAGTCTGGGCCCTTTTCAGAGTTCAGTTCTGCTGCCCAGAGTTTCCAGGAGAGGTGCAAGCCAGCTGAGAGGGGTGATGAGTTGTTTTTAATGTAGTTTTGTCCTTACAGTGCGAGCAACTTTTTAGCCTTTGGAAGAATCCTGTAACGTCTGGCTGCCTGGGCAGAGATCCCCAAAAAAGCGGAGCTCTCCAGCTCAGGTGCCTGTGAGAGGGTTTGAGTTTTGGCTCTGCTGTGTTTCACCCTGCAGGGACAAAAGGGGAGGAGAGCCCCAGCCCCACAACATGGGGGTAAGCTGGGGTAGGTGCACACCCCAAAAGCTGTAGCACCACCCCAACAACTCTGCACAAACGGTGACATAAAATCCAGCTATGTGCCATTTTCCAGAGGATGGAGGCNGGAGGGAGGGAGGGAGCTGCAATCAGGAGCTCTATTGTGGCTCTCGGGCTGCCGGCACAATGCAGCATTAAGAGCCAAAGTCAGCTCGGCTCAGTGGGGTGCGGGAGGTGATTTGGGGGAAGGAGAGACTGGCTCTGACAGGTAGAATGAGACTGGAGTGATGGGGAGAAAGCCAGACCGATCCCAGCGCCTGCAAACGGCTTCTGGCTCCAAACCGGGTTGCAGGTCTGGGAGGGTGAGTGAGCTGTGCTGCTCCACTGAGAATATCCCGGGGCTGTTCCCAGGAGGGACCTGTCTGCACCAGCCCTGGAGACAGGGCTGCACCCTGGCGTGAGCGAGACGCAGAGGGGCGGATGGACAGACAGACAAACGGGCTGATCTGCAGGGAGAGATTGATCGGGGCAGGGGAAGCACGAGCCCAGGCTGCAGCAGGAAAACCTTTCCGTGTGAAGGGAGCTGGCAGGATGCTGGGGTCAGCAGGGGATGGATGGGGCAGCAGCATCATTTGGGGTTTGGGACTCACTTTAAAGCCCCATTCCACCATCCCTTCTGCAGGTGCCCAGGTGCACCTACCCCTGCCTGGTAAGGGCACAATGAGTCCCAAAGGGCTGTGCTGGTGCCAGCGGGGGCAGCCGGGCTCCAGGGAACCACAAGCGCAGCTCTGTCCAGGCCCCAGCTCCTCACTGGGAAAAAAATAATAATGTGGGGACAAATTATTTTATTAGCTCAGAGAAAAGGTAAAACACCCTGAGCTCTGTCCCACCATCGTGGTCGCAAGGCAGGTGAGGTGCTGGAGGTGAACTGCTGGGTGTGAGGATGGAGGTAAACTGAGGAGTGTGAGGCTGAAGGTGAGTTGGTGGGTGTGAGGATGGACGTGAACTGGTGGGTGTGAGGATGGAAGTGAACGGGTGGGTGTGAGGATGAACTGGTGGGTGTGAGGATGGAGATGAACTGGTGGATATGAGGATGAAGGTGAGCTGGTGGATGTGAGGATGGAGGTGAACTGGTGAGTGTGAAGATGGAGTTGAGCTGGGGAGTGTGAGGATGGAGATGAACTGGTGGGTGTGAGGATGGAGATGAACTGGTGGATATGAGGATGAAGGTGAGCTGGTGGATGTGAGGATGGAGGTGAACTGGTGGATATGAGGATGAAGGTGAGCTGGTGGATGTGAGGATGGAGGTGAACTGGTGAGTGTGAAGATGGAGTTGAGCTGGGGAGTGTGAGGATGGAGGTGAGCTGGTGGCCTGAGGATGAAGGTGAACTGGGGAGTATGAGGATGAAGGTGAGCTGGTGGATGTCAGGATGGAGTTGAACTGCTGGATGTGAGGACGGAGGTGAACTGGTGGCCTCTCCCCGGCTGAGACATTTTCTGCTCCGTCATCCTGAGTTTTCTGCTCTGTTTTGCCAGACAGTTCCGGGGAAGGCGGCGGTGCCGCGCGGCGCGTTCTCCCAATGCCATCTAGTGTCAGCTCCGGCGGCCCCGGACAGTTGTTTTAATGCATCAGGGCTGATTTATTGCAGAAGGCTCTTCGAGGGCCAACAGGCTGCCCGGGCTGGTTATTAACAGCAGCACGGATAACTAACGGGTGGGTGCGCAGGCTGGGCTGGATTGTTTTTATTATCCCTCCTGTTTCGCACTAAAAACCTACCCTGGCAGGATGGAGTGCGAGGATGCAATGCCGTGCCCGAGGTGATTAAAGTCTTTCAGCCTTCAGCCACTTGTCTTGTAGCCCGGACATCACCTGAGGCTTAATCACTCAGAAAAGTGCTGTCATGTCCTATTGTCGCCGTATTGGGAGCGCGACCTCTTTCCCGTTTAGCTGCCATCTGAAAAGAATGAAACTTGCCAGGAGACAGGCGTGACTCAGGAGACTGGTAATGGGATATAAAGACTTTGACCTGCGGGTCGCCCATTTGGAGGCTGCCAAGGTCAGCGGCAAGGGCGACGATGTCCTTTGCGCGGTGATTATTTGGCCAAACAACCCGAAACAGGCACTAATGGGTCCTTCCCTGACAGTCAGCGGAGCTGAGCGCTGGGTTGGACTCTGCTCCTGTGAGGGCATCAAGTCCCCCACCCCCTCCCCGCCTGGGTTTTGGGGCTGTGTGACCGCCCACGGTCCCCTCCTGCTTAGGAATTTGTCCTCCACGTCTTTCCCTTGCCACCACTGCAGGGGCATGGTCTGCAGAGGCTGAAAACACTCTTATTTCTGCCTTTTTAGGGGCCGAGAGCCACAGCAGCACCTCCCCTGTGGCCCATTCATCCGCCTCCCGGTGCAGAGGAAGGTTTCACAGGACAGATGTGCCCTGTCCCCTGCTCTGCTCACCACCATCAGCTGCCGTGATTTATGTCCCTGCTAACCTCATCCTCATCCTCAGCCACTGCTGACCACGGGAATTTATCTCCTCAGTAGCAAACCACCTCATCGAGGCAGTTTGAGTCGGTGATTAATTAAGGTCTCCCTAGAAATGAGGTTACTCCCTGCAGCCTCACGTATAAATGTAAGATTAATGGGTGCTGGCCGTGTTAGACGGCCACGACCGGGCGAGGCTTGGGAGGGTTTGCCTGCTCCCGTCCAGACAGTCCTGGAACGCGGCTTTTCCGTGGAAAAACTTCTAAACAATCCCGTGGGACGGGGAATGCAGCCGGCAGTGCAGCCACAGGGCTGAGGAAAGGGGGTCCCGGGGCTGAGCCAGGCGCAGCCGGTTTGGAAGCAACAGCCAGCGATGCTCACGCGACTCTCCCGGTGGCTGAGCCCACATCCAGCCTGCTCTGTTTGATTTTCGCTAATCTGTTTGGGGTTTTTTAATTATCTGCAAACAAGGTGCCTTCTTCACGGAATAACAACGGTGCTGGGAACAGCGAGCAGCGAGCAGGGCTGTGCCCACACCCCTTCCCTGCAGCTCAGCACCGCTCCGGAGCTTGGCCCAGAAGTTGTTTGTGTGTCCTTATCCATCATCGACCATGGGATTCCGCCCTGCTAACCAGCATCTGCATGCAGCATCGCCGGCAGCAGGAGCGAGTCCTGCTGAGCTGGTGTGTAAAAACCTTCGCAATCACCCTGTGCCACGGAGCTGGAGGAGGGTGGAAATACAAGGCTCTTTAATAAGATTGAAAAAGCCCGTTCTTTCCCCACAGGTTTTCTGCCTGCTCTTTCATGCTGCTGGAGCCCTCGGGTTGTGTCAGGGCCTGGCTCTCCGTGGGCTGACAGGTTTCCTAACTCCCCTCCCTGCACTATCAGCACAGTATCAGGAGCAGCAAATGTCAGTTGCAACAGCTGGAGGAGGAGGAAGCCCAAGTCAGGGCAGCCCCATGCCTCGTGTGTTTGGGTTTTGTCCATCCTCAGTGGCATCAGTGACCCGGAGAGAAGCCTGTGCCTCAGTGTGTGCAGCAGGAAAATGGGTCTAATCCCTTTTACCTGTCTCCTCCAGAGCTGGCTGCGGCGTTTGATTCATGTCAGCGGCTTGGCTGGTGACTGCGGGATGAATGACGCTATATAAATGCAAAGTGTTATTAATATTTCATGTTGTAGTGAAAATGTACTAATGGGGCTTGTTCCTGGAAGATAAAGTGCTGCCATTAATACATCTTTGTGTCCCCTGCGCTGGGGACTCACCTGTGGAGGGCTGGAGGGGGCTCTACCCAGAGCAGAAACTGCCCATCACACCTGGCAGCTCCCCAAAAGAGAGGAGGTTTTTAAAAAGAGGAGATTTTAACCCAGAAAGACACAAAGAGCCGCTTCTGACACCCACAAAATTAGGGGTACCTGGGGCAGAAGGTCCCCCCAGCCACCACTGGGTGCTGGTGGATGGGTGCTGCTCTGGGCCCTCCCTGCCTGCCCGTGGGGGGACACAGCCCCCGGGAACCCCCTTCCCGGCACAGCCACTACACAGGCACGTTAAAAAAATAAAAATGGGCTTGTTTGATTTCAAACTGCAGAACTCTTCCCTGGAGCCATCCGCAAACACTGGTAATTTACTTTACAGCTGTTTAGATTTGTTTCTCTACATTTTTTTTAAACCCCAGCAGAATTGCAAATGAAACGTGTGTTTGCTCCTCAAATGACTCCAACCATACGTGAACTCCTGCACCCTGCACCTTCTCCTTGGACCTGCTCCCCTCTGACCCCCATCCCTGCACCCCAGAGCTCTGAGATGGGGGTCAGACCTCAAAGAGGGGGTTCTCTGAGCTGGGAGCTCATCTCGGGAGGGCTCCAGACTCTGGTATCAAGGAGAGGTGATGGGGATGAGACTTGTGCCAGCTTGCAGGTGAGGGGAGCACAGGTAAGCAGTTAATTGATTGTCAGTGAAATAATCAGCTGACACCCATTCATCAGGGGGTGCTGAGGGATAAAGGCTCTGCTAAATTACTGCCATGGTGCAAAGTTTCAATAAAAAAGGATTATAAAGAGTGGTGTTCGGCTAAGAGGCTCCCGGTGCCGTGGGCGGGGGCTCCCGGGGCTTCGGCCACTTTGGAGCAAGAGGGATGGGTGCAGGGAAGGCATGGAGGGACATCCCTGCAGCAGCTGAGGGCAGACAGCCCTGAGCTCCCACCCTTCCCCACGGCGGAGCAGCCGGCTCAGCCCTACCCCGCACGGCAGCGCTGCGGGACCGCCCTTCGCCTCGGGAAATCTGGGACACGTGGGGATGTGCCTGGATCCTCACCCCTTCCTCCGGGAATCTCCTCCTCGCTCCCAGGAGCGCGGGGGTGACTCATGAGCTGTCTCTCGCACGGGGCGATACGTTCCTGCCCTGGGCAGGCACCCATCCGCAGCAGCACCGCCGAGGGACACCCGCAGGTGAGCGGGCTGGGGAGCCTCCTCTGCCCCGCGACCCCCGGCCCTGGGGAGGTGGGGAGGGCGCTGGGGAAGTGCGTCTGACACCAGGAAGATGGGCACGGCCTGGGCTGCTGCCGGAAGCGTGCGCAGGGAAGGAGGAATTTGGGGTTTGCATGTTCTTCCAGGGATCCACCGTGAGACGGGAGCCGCCGGCTCCCACGCGAGGGACGAGAACCGGGAGCGTCCGTGGCCACTCCAGTCCTGCGGGTAGGTGCACTGGCTGGGCTGTGCAGGGCAGGGGATGTGTTTACCCCGAGTGCCCGTCGGCGAGGCGGAATCTTGTTATTTCACTGGTAGGTAAAATATTTAAGGCGAGCCGGTGCCAAACGCAGCCCTGGGAGTCCTGCTCGGCTGCAGCTCCACGGCGCGTGGGGTGTGTTTGTCTGGCACGATGCAAGCCGGGGTCAATTCGGCCACGCAGGGGCGTGGGGCTGGTGAAAATTGGTTGTTTTGGCTGCCCGGCCCCACGGCAGCTCCTCGGCATCGCGGGGGCTGTGCAGCCCCCCAGCCCAGCCGCTGCCTCTGCCCTGCCGTGGGTTCCCCGGTGCGTTGGAACGGCGTGGGGACACGGAGCAGTGGCACAGGGCTCCTCCTGCACTGCCCGGAGGCGACGGCAGATTCCAGCGATGGGAGAGGAGGACGCGGCAGCGCAGCAGGCTGAGTCACGCCCCGGCTGCTCCTATTTGTTGTCCGCCCGGACCAGGCTGGCAACGTAAGGAAAAATAATAACAAATACCTGGGCAACGAGGCGGGAGCTGGGGCGGGAGGGGGGCTGAGCCGTGGGCTGGACCTGCTGGTGGCCGGAGGAAGCCCCAAGCTGGCAGAAGCCCCAAGCGTTGCCGGGTCCCTGTGTTCCCAGAGTGGGGGACGGTGCTTGGAGGAGACGCATCACCCGGACCAGGTCGGTGCTGGGGCACGTGTCAGTGGTGTCCCCACGTGCCAGCACGGGTCAGAGATGGTCCCAGGACTATGGCTCAGTGCTTTGAGGCACACAGGGGCTCTGATGGGCACCTCTTGCTGCTTCTTCAGTGTCACTGTGTCTTCTCTCTTCCCAGGCCAGCTAACGGGATCAGGGAGCCATGAACTGGGATAAGTTGAAGGACCTCCTCAGCGGCGTCAACCAGTACTCCACAGTCTTTGGCCGCATCTGGCTCTCTGTCGTCTTCATCTTCCGTGTGCTGGTCTACGTGGTGGCGGCCGAGCGGGTCTGGAGCGATGACCACAGCGACTTTGATTGCAACACACGGCAGCCAGGCTGCGCCAACGTCTGCTTCGACCACTTCTTCCCCATCTCCCACATCCGCCTCTGGGCCCTGCAGCTCATCCTGGTGACATGTCCATCCTTCCTGGTCATCATGCACGTGGCCTACCGGGAGGCCAAGCAGCAGAGGCTCCGTGAGGCCCGTGGGGACAAATATCCCTCCATGCCCCCCGGCAAGAAGCGGGGCGGGCTCTGGTGGACGTACGTGTTCAGCCTCATCTTCAAGGCCGTCGTGGACATGGTCTTCCTCTACGTCTTCTACCACTTGTACACGAACTACAACCTGCCCCGGGTGGTGAAGTGCGAGCTGCCGCCCTGCCCCAACGTGGTGGACTGCTTCATCTCCCGGCCCACCGAGAAGAACATCTTCACCCTCTTCATGGTGGTCACTGCCTGCCTCTGCATTGTGCTGAACCTCATGGAGGCTTCCTACATGATCGGGAAGCGGTGCCGCGAGTGCCTGGAGGCCGAGGAGGTGGACAGCCGGCGGCACAGCCACGACTACACCGTCTCCTTTGTTGACCCCGTGAGCACAGACAAGCAGACGTTCCATAGGGCGGACTACAAACCCCCCATGGCCACCATCCCACTCACGGCCTCCTGCCCCAGCACGCTGTCTGAGGACGAGGCTTGTTCCTAGAGCTGCCCAGGAGAAAGCAGGAGCCGCTCACCTGGCCTGCAACTCCATCCTGCTCTTCCTCCTCCGTGCCCCAATGCAGGAGCGCTGAGGGTGACAGCAGCCTGGAGTTGGGCTGTGCCCGAGGGGTCTCTGCTTCTCCTGTCCCGGGAAAGACACTTCACATCATCCTGCTGAATTTAGGGTAAAGCTAAAGCTGTAGGACACATGCTGTCCCTGGCAGTGACAGGGACCAGCAGCTCCATGGCAGCTGTGAACTGACAGTGGTGCCCCGACTGTGAGCCTGTACCAGCCAGGACAGACACCCTGATTCCCCAGGAAACCCCTCTTCCTCTGTCTCCCCCTACGTCAGCCACTCAGGGGGTGAGAGGGCCACCTCAGACTGATGCAGTCGTCATTAATAACATTCACTGGTTGAGTGGGGACAAGAGCAGGTCCCTGGTGCCACAGCCACCGCAGCAAAGCGCAGGTGTGAGGATCTGGCCGGGCAGACAGCACCTGCCGTGGGCTGCTGGATCATCCTGCCTGGCCGGGGAGAAACACCTGAGCAAAACCACCAAACACGGGAGAGGAAAAACACCCAACCATTGATTAAACAGTTACATTAAATGGCAAAATGTGATCTCGTTTATTGTTGTAATACATCGCGTTCGGCCGTGACATGGGCAGTGCTGCTATTTCCGAGGCCAGCAGCGGGAGCTGAGCGTTAGCTGGCATGAATAATTAACAATAATTTCATGGCAAATGCACTCACAAGTAACATTAACATTGAACATGCAGCACAATCTGTTACTGGTTTTGCTTTACATAGAGGGTGTGATAATTATTTTTTCCATGAGCAGCAACGGTGCCAGCGCTCCCTGGCTCTGTCCCAAAGGAAGTGGCAGAGGGGGCAAGGGAACACCATCGCTATGTCCTTTATGGCTGAGGCCATTCTCAGTGACAGATCATTGCAGTGATCCAGCTGAGACCCTCCGTGGGCAAAACTGAGCTCCTTCTCACAGCCCATCCTGGGGAGAGGACCAGCTGGATGTGCTGGAGGGGGAGGCAGAGGGGCCACTGTGGCCAGGGGGATGCCGAGGACAGGCAGGGCTGAAGGAAAGCCAAGAGCAGGCAGGGCTGCAGCACTGCTGGATGGGAGGGCAGGGAATGAACCAGCCACTGATGAGGGTGAGGATGGTGGAGAAGCCCTGGGGAGATCCTGGCCACTGGCACAGAACCGTCTGAGCACACAGCAGCTCCTCGTGCTGACACCAGTGAGTTTGGGGACTTTTGAAGTCAGAGAGGCAGAAGGTGAAATACAGACAGATTTTTTTCCACTCCTTAAGAGAAGCTGTGCTGGCACTGCCTTCCTTCTGTCCGCTCCTGTTGCTGGATTATCCACCTGAAAGTTTTCTTTATGAAGCCTGTAACGTCAGAGGACACAAGTTGCTCTTTGTGTGCGAGCCATTGCCCCGATTTAAAGAGCATGGGCTGGGCTATTTGTTTTCCAGCAAGGTTGGCCGCTCCTGCTCCAGGCTGCTGAGTGAAACTCCGAGGTGTTCCCCTCTGCAGGCGCTAATCGGGACAGAGATGAGCCCCAGAAAAACCACCCTGTCCCACTTCCACACATCAAAGCACAGCTGGAGCTGCTGCCCATTGCGAGACACCTGAAGATCCAGTTGCTGCATGTTGCTGTGCCGTTCTGTCGTGCTCAGAGCAAACATTGCAGAGCTCTGGGTGTCTTGCTCTATCCAGGCTAGAAAAACGGGAGCATTCGGCTGTTTCTTTTGATGTGTTCCCCCCTTTGGTGCTGCAAAAACAGGGGTCTGGATACTGGGACACCTCCTGGAACACAGAGGCAGGACCAGTGTCAGCAAACCAGGGGTTGTGCCACAATAAAAGCTGAATATTTCCCAGATTTTGCGTCATCACACAGGAAATTCCCTGTATTTGCTTGCAGGGTCCCAGAAGACCTCCTAAATCTTGGGATGTGGGGAATTTAAAGGAACCCACCACTAACTCCAGCCCAGGCAGGGATGTGGAGGGGATTGCGTGCACAAGTCAGGGGTAGCTTGGCCTTCCCAGCTTGGGCTTGTTTCTTCCCTGGCCAAAACTCGCCTGTTTGCTGGGAATTGAGGCAAAACTCTCTGATTTATGTCCAGCCCTGGCTGCTGGCTCCCAGGATCCCATGACTCCTGTGCCCCTGCTCTTGTGGGGGAGTCTCGTCCCTGGGGATGTGGCTCTGGAGGGGGACAGCTGTTGGCAGGCAAAATCCTGCCATGCCCCATTTAAGACCCTTTTAAAGAGACTGATGTTTTCCTGATGGTTTGGCGTCCGCCCGCTCTGCTGCTTGAGTTTTTCCTTTATGGAGGAGCCAAGGTTGGGCCTCTAAGTCACTGGGTGTTCACATCTGGCACTGAGGCCTTTCACCTGTCACCCTGCCATGTCAGAGCAGGCTGGCAGCAGCGTGATGTGCCCTGGGCATATCCCTGAAGGCTCCCAGGTGCTGAGGTCTGCAGAACCGTGCTGGCACCTTGTCCCTGCACCCACACTGGCAGAGGGATGGCAGAGGGGGTGCAGGGATGTGCACTTTGATGGATTGATGCTACCCAAACACCCACCTCAGCATTTCAAAACACTTTAAAGCACGAGGTGTTTCCACTCCCCACCCCACTGCCAGAGGGAAATCTTCTGCCCGTGCCAAAAGCACCTGAACTTTATCACCATGGCCACACTGCCGCTTGTGAAATTCCAAAACTGCAGGCAAGAGGCTGCCCAGGGGTGATCTGGCTCCGCTCCTCACCTGGCCCTTACAGGGTTTGGCCGTGGGGCAGGGAGCAGCTGCCTCTGCAAGAAGCCAGAGCTGCTGGTGCTTCTCGACAACTTCCTTCTCTCCAGGGTTTTTCATCTCACAGGCCACGGGCCCCAGATTCCTGTCGAGCTCCTGCAACAACATAGCTCAAATTCCTGATCGGGAGGTGAGGGGTGAGGGAAGGCTCCGGAGCCCCTGCTTGGCTCTCATCTGGGATGGAGGTGCCCGTGTCTGCCTCTTCTTCCAGGCTCACCCTGTCCTGCACCCCCAGGCTCCCACCAGGGTTTGCTTTGGGTCTCCTGGGCTCCTATTCCTGTGTGTCCCCAGCCTGGCAAACCCTCACTGGTTTTATTTGACCTCCTGGAGCCAAAAAGCCTCCGGGCAAGTGGCTTCTTGTCTGCCAGGAGAGCAGGGAGCAAATCTCTCCGGGCACCAAGCACCCCGGGGCTCTTCAGACATGTCCCCGTGGGAGGGGTGACCCTGGCTCTGAGCACCAGCACGGCTGATCGGCCCTAGGGTGTGCCGGAGGATTCCAGGGAAGCCTCGGGGCACTCAAGAGAAGGTGTGAGCCGCAGGGGAGGGAAGCACATTCCTGCCTGGCTACGTCGGCGAAGGCATCTGTCAGGGCTGATCCATGGGGCATCCGGTGGGATGGGGCTGACTCAGCCTCCTGGGAGCCACCGGTGCTCTGGGGAGAGGGACACCCCCTTAGGGACACCTCCCAGGTCCCATGGGGGTGTGGGGTGAGGCAGCAGCAGGGCAGGGTCCCGCTGCATGGGGACCCTGCTGCCACCCTGCTCTATGGGAAAGGTCCCATCTGGCCACACCGGCCCTGCCAGGGCGGTGGCTGCAAGTTCCTGTAGATTGGAGATAACGATGAGCTGTTGCAAAACGACTACTGAGGTAAAATAATTTTAAAAGTGGGTTACAATTGTGTAATCTGGGACTTTCAGCAATGGCTGCTGGCGGGCCCACAGCTGGGGGACGGTGCGAGGTCTCTGGTCTTGCTGCCGAGTCTGCAGCGCCCAGACCATCCTCGCAGGGCATGGGACATCACCTGGAAGGAGCTGCTGGTGTTTCCTGTGGAGGAATCCGTCTCTGCTGATCTCCCTGCAGGATTTGACTTGCCTTTGTTGTTCAAGCCGAGCGTGTGTGTGCATGCGTGCAGACAAGAACCTCTCCGGGAGCTGTTTGCCAGACTCACCCAGTTGCTGGGAACCGAACCAACAACCTTTCCCTCCCCTCGCACACTCAGCACCTCAGACAAACCCTGGGTGTGCAGGAGGGCTGCGGCTGGGAAGGATCTTCCCTGCTCCGAGAGGTGCCCGGATCCAGACACCTTCTTCTGGCCCTTTCCCACCTGGACAGGTACCACCCGGGGCACAGGGTACTGTGGGGCTGCCAGGGAGCTGCTGGTTGAGGGGGGACAGCCCCACGCTGTAACAGGGTGCAGGTGAGACTTGGGCTGCTGTGACTGTGGAGTCAAAGGTGGGGATCCCAACATCACACAGTGCCACGTCAGGTCCCCACAGGCCATGCCGGGGTCCCCATCCCATGGGGTGGTGCGGGGGGATGGCACAGCATGGCACCCTGAGGAGCAGCAATTGGCCACCCCAGGCCTTGCTCCTCTGTCCCACCGCTCTCCCCAGGGACCAAAAGAGGCGGAGACACCCCAGGAAAAGTGGTTCTGCTGAGTTTGCACCCCAGGTGGGAGCCGGGCGCTGTCGGGTCCAACGCCCTGCGCCCACACGGGGCAGGACCCAGCTGTGACTCAGGGGGTTGGCATCCCGGGGGCTGGCAAGGGTGCCAGGCTCTACAGGAGGCAAACCAGCACTGCCGGCACAGCTGAGCACACCTGAGCACTGCCCCTGCTCTGTCTGGCTGCCAACCAGCACTGAGGAGCCTGTGGGACTCACAGTGCTGCACACACCCCCGGACACGGAGATTGGCACAGAGCGTGGCACGGAGATCACATCCCCTTCCTGCCCCACTGCAGGTACATGACTGGAGCCAGCGCTGGGCTGAACTGGGCACACGGGTGCTGGGCAGGTAGGTTATGGGCAGGTGGGTACTGGGTGGTCTCACTGGCACCAGGGATGGGGGCATGGGTGAATTGGCAGGCTGGTGAGGGGGCACAGGCTCTGGGGGCATGCAGAGGCTCCAGGTTCCATCAGCACCAGCTTTTGGGGGCAAAACAGCAGCTCCCCTCTCCCAATTTTAAATCCAAGGGTTGGGTGGGGACACAGCGATTGTCCCCCACCCAGACTCCCAGCCAAGGGTTTGCCAGGGAGGAAGATCTGGTTTCAGACAGGGTGGTGGGGAAAGGTGTGTGGGCATGGGCAGAGATGCGTCCGTGGCACTCGGCACACCCTGCTGGGGACCCCAGCCTGGGGCCACTCGGCTCAGCCACGCTTCCCGGCGCATCCCTGGGCCAGAAATGTAGGAGCACAGCCACAGGTTCGGGGCTTGCTGCAGGGTGGCCCTGGCCAAAGACGGGCTCCCAGACAGCTCCATGGGCTCCAGGCAGTGCTCTGGGTTCTGTTCTGTCCCCGCAGCCCTGGGACACCGCAGTGCACCGGGTGAGAGGACCCTGATCACCAGTTTGCCATCACACCCCAGCCATGCCCTGTGCTGGACACTTCCCACCCCACAGCCCCTGGTGAGCAGGGAAGGAGCCTGAGCCTCCTCCAGGTACGTCTTGGAAGGCACTGGGTGGGCAACAGGCAGCGGCAATTCCTTAAAAGTGGGAGCAACCCAGCGTTCTGTGAATCTCTTTGTCAGGGCAGACACCTTCACAGCCCAGAGGGTTGTAAAAACCACCTGGCTTTGTAAATCCACGTGCAGCAAAGCTCCGGGTCAGGCTTAGCGTGTCACCCTCCTCACACAGGGCAGCCCCAGGCTGAGTTGTGGAGCCGGTTTGGCCGTCGGGACCTCCAGCATTGCTGCCGGGAGCAGGAGCAGAGCGCTGGCCAGGGTGACTTGCCGGTGACACACACGGACTCTCACTTTCTGCAGCCCCGCTCTCACCTGTGCTTGGGCCACCTCAGGTATCACCTGTGAGACAGAAAACCAGTCCCTGGCACGTCCCAACACCGCAGCACTACAGGAGCAGCCATTTCCCCTCTGGCTGTTAATCCTGGCCTGCTCCAGCAGATCGTGTTGCCAGTTTGCACCAACATGCGCAATCAGGTGGGGAGTCGGTGGCAGGGACTTGGCCGGGTGGCTCATCCCTTACAGTAAAGGCTCTGTCAGAAGGAAGTGCAGAGAGATTGAGTCACCTCTGTCCCCAGGAGTGCGTGAGGATGGGCTTTACTGTCTGCAAGGGTGAAGAACCCCCATCCCAGATGAGTGTAAAGTGGTGGGGGAGAGGGTTCAGAGGTCAATAAGATTTAGTGCAGCGAGAGATGTGCAGCCCCAGTGGTGTCTCCCATTGCTCCTCACCCACCCCTCCTTCTGCTGCTCTCCAGGTCAGGTGACTCTGGACTCCCTTGGCTGCCATGGATTGGAAATGGCTGCAGGAACTGCTCAAGGGGATCAACGAGTACTCCACAACCTTCAGCCGCATCTGGCTCAACGTGGTCTTTGTCTTCCGCCTGCTGGTCTATGTGGTGGCGGCCGAGCGTGTGTGGGGCGACGAGCAGAAGGACTTTGACTGCAACACACGGCAGCCGGGCTGCACCAACGTGTGCTACGACCACTTCTTCCCCATCTCCCACATCCGCCTCTGGGCCCTGCAGCTCATCTTTGTCACTTGTCCTTCCTTCCTGGTCATCATGCACGTGGCCTACCGGGAGGACCGCGAGAAGAAGCACAGGGAGAAGAATGGGGAGAATTGCCGCAAGCTCTACAGCAACACGGGCAAGAAGAATGGTGGGCTGTGGTGGACCTACCTGTTCAGCCTCTTCTTCAAGCTTATCATAGAGATCCTGTTCCTCTACCTCCTCCACAAGGTGTGGGACAGCTTTGATTTGCCACGGCTGGTCAAGTGCACCAACGTGGATCCCTGTCCCAACACTGTGGACTGCTACATCGCTCGGCCAACTGAGAAAAGGATCTTCACCTATTTCATGGTCGGAGCCTCCTCCATCTGCATCGTCCTCATGGTTTGCGAAATCTTCTACCTCATCTCCAAGCAAGCTGTCCGGAGGGCAAGGAATTGGAAGAAATACACCAAGAGCTCCATCAGCTACAGCAAGGCCTCCACCTACCACTGCCACGACAAGTCAGAGGAGGACAAGAAGTCCCAGCCTAGGTGTGTGGCAGCCCTGACTGCTGTCTGAGGGGTGCTGGGAAGGGTGGTGGGGGGAAGAATGTGCCAGGGATGGTTGGCACGAGAGCTGACCACCAGTGATGCCACCAACAGACTGTTCAGCCAGGACCTCGATGGCTGTAAGGGGAGGGGGACACATCCATGGGAACTCTCCTGCTTGGCACCATGGGCACATCCCTGGGTGTCCCAGTGGTGTGGACACGCTTGGTGGCAGGTGGATGCTGGCTGCCTGTGGCCATGCCTGAGGGTGTCTGTTCTTTCCACAGAGGAGAAGAGCCGTGAGCTCACCCGTCTGGTTCACACTCCCCTCGACCCGGCTTTTCCAGCCTGCCAAATCCCTGAACCCTCAAGAGTCAACCTGTGTGAAAAATGACTAAACCCAACAAAATAATGTCCCTGGAGAGAAACCCTTGGGTGCCTGAGCAGACCCAGGTAAGGCAAGAGCAGCCCCAGAGCTCTGCAGGCAGCAATGCCACAAGCATGGACATCACAGCAGCACACAGATCCTCCATGCCCAGCAGCTTCTCTCGGGCCCTGCAGCTCTGCTGCTCACATACTGGGACTGAGTGCACCAGTTGGTGTCCAGCCAGGGCTGGTGTCACCCAGTGCAGTGCCAGTGCTCCCAGCTCACTGTGCCTCACACATGCACAGCCTTTTTGGGCTCCGTGGCCAGAGCTCTCTTCATGTACCCAAAGTAATGACAGAGGAGCAGGGCTCCAGTCTGTTGGCAACTGTTCTGCTGGCCCAGTTTGCCCAGTTTGCCAAACCGGGGTCAGGGCAGCTTCTCCCCCTTGGCTCACACAAGCACCGAGCCATGTCCTGCCCAAATGCCCTTGCTGGCTCTGCTGCTTCCCTTGATGCCTCTGTGTCCCCCCTCACCTCAGATGCCTGTCACACAAGGCACGAGCTACTGATCCAAACAGCCAATAAATGTCATGTTTGGAGACACCAGGATCTGCTCTGCGTGCTGGAAATTGGGGGGGACTGGTGAGGGCAGAAGACACAGATTTGCAGAGGTTCCCCAGGAGCCCACAGCCACCTGAGTTCATCGACCTAAGCTGGGCATTGGTCGAACCCACAGCCAAACTCACGTCCACCCATTCCGCCTCTCCTGGCTTGTCACGCATCATTAAACTTTAATTCAGCGGAACCACACACTGGCCCCCAAGGAAATCAAGGAGGGATGAGCATCAATTATTTACTAAACCTTGATAAATATTACAATAAATAGAAATTATTTCCATTTAATCTCTCCTTAAGCAGCGCTAGTGCAGGATCTGCTGTTCCCAGCTCCACTCAGCCCACCTGCTTTTTGCAGCCCCACAAGCCTGTGGGATGTGCTGAGACCCCCAACAGCAAAGCTCCGTCTGGAACCTGCGGTGGGGTTCCCGGCCAGGCTCCAGTGGGGCTCATCCCGGGAACCGACGGGATGAGGGAGGGGGGCCAGGCACCGGTGGGGTTCATCCCGGGAACCTGCGGGATTGCGGGCCAGGCACCGGTAGGGTTCATCCCGGGAACCGGCAGGATGCGGGACCGCAGCCGGGCTCCGGTGGGGCTCCAGCACCACCCAGCGCCCGCCGCGCCGCACGGACC
>VXAD01002621.1:93464-114377 GCA_013399195.1 Dicrurus megarhynchus | reverse complement strand
GGAAGACACAGGAGAGGACACGGGGGAGAACAAGGGGGGAACACGGAGGGGGGATCATGTGGGAGACAAGGGCGTGTTACGGGGGGAGTCACAGAGGAACACCCACAGGGGAGTCATGGAGAGACATCCACGGTGGTGTTATGGAGAGGTGTCACGGGGGGAGCCAGGGGGAGACACCCCTGGAGGAGTCACAGGGGGAAGCCACGGGGAGACACCCACAGGGCGAGACCCCTGGGGAGAGTCACAGGGTATCACCCACCGGGGAGACGCACAGGGGGAGACACAGGAGGATTCACAGGGGAGAACGCAGAGGGGGTTCACAGGGTAGTCACAGGGGGTGTCTCGAGGAGGAGAGCCACGGGGAGACGTCCTTGCAGGAGTCACGAGGAGTGTCACAGAGAGACATCCACGGGGCTGTCACAGGGAGTGTCGTGGTGGGAGACTCACGTGGGGAGTCACAGGGGGAGTCACGAGGGAAGCCATGGGGAGAGATCCACTGAGAGACACCCACAGGAGGAGGGCCGTGGGGAGAGACTCACAGGCAGAGACCCCACTGGAAGAGACCCATGGGGAGACCTGTGGGAGGTCTCCATGGGGAGATCTACGAGGAGACTTGAAAAAGGCCCTCTCCCACCCTACGGTCACCAATTTCCCACCCCACAGACACCCATTTCCCACCCCACGGACACAAAAGGATGGAAGACAGGTGAAAGGCGAGCCCGGTGCCGGCCATGTCCCCGCAGGGAAGTGGCCGCTGGCCCGGAGTAACCAAAGTCATCTTTATTAATTGCGGCGGTTCGTTACAATAAAAAGGGAGCCACGTGTCACGGTCACTGCACGGCGCTGGCCGGGGTGGGGGCCGGGGGCCCTTCCCAGGCACATCCCTAAATCCGGGGTGCAGGGGGAGCGGGGTGGAGAAGGGCCTTGGGTGTCTGAGCGGGCGCTGCCGTCACGGAGGTGTTTAGCACCAACGGACCCCCGGGAGTGAGGGACCCCAGCGAGGCGTCCCCCAGCTGCCTCTGATCCCACCGCCCTGCCTGAGGGTCTGGGCGAGGTTTGGCCCCAGATTTCGGGAGCTACCTGGCACCCACTGCCCTGGCAGGTGGCTGGTGATGCTGCGTGGGGCTGCTGGCGTGGCAGGGTGAGGGACAGGAGGGGTGCTCCCCCCTCTGCCACCAAAAGGGACACTGCGGGGGACAGGATGCTTGGAGAACAGGGATAAGGACAGGGATGAGGCAGATGCAGCCTCCTGCCCCACCACACTGTTCTGCCCTGGAGGGGGCTCTCCACCCTGTTCCTGGCTCTGTGCACAGTGATGGGGGAGCTGGGAACAGCCACATCCCAGAGTGTTCCTTGGCCCTGAGAGGCATCAGGTACATGACAGCCCTATCCTGGGGTGTCCCATCCCCACCCCCATCAGGGGGAAGGTGTGACCCCCTGAGGGGGTCTCTAGCAGCCCCACACTCAAGGGGCAGCTGCTGGCCATGTCCACGCTCCCATCCCACCCACTGGTGCCAAGCCCAGGTGTGGTCCTCGTCAGTGCAGGTGGGAACGGGCTCACCAGGGAAGCATCTCCCGCCTGCAGCAAGGCACAGGGGCACTATTCCCTGTCCCTGGCTAGTGCCACATTGCAGAGGTGCTCCGGGAATCCAGGCTGGCAGGAGGGAAGGACGGATAGATGGGGGATGGACTGAGGGGAAGGAGGGCTGAGCAGGAAGGGGAGAAGCGCGTGACGATGCTCCGTGCGAGGGAAGCGGGGCGGCTCGCCGTGACCGGGGGTCTCTGCTGCTCTGGCCCGTCCCACCAGGCAGGACACAGCGCTGGTCACGTGTAGTTTCTGGTTTATTCCTTGGGTTATATTTATATATGTATATAGGGGAGGGAGCCCTGGGTCCCCACGGCACCTGAGCCGCAGGCGGGGGGAGCAGCGAGGGGACCCCTTTGTCCCTGCCACGTCCCAAAGCCTCGTGCCGACCGGGCAGGGCTGGGGGGCTGTGGCTGGGCAAGGGCTGGGGCCCCATCCCTGCCACACACCAGGGGATTGCACTGAGTACAGAGAGGCGGGGGGGCCTGCCTGCAGCCCCCTCCCCTCCAGCCTGGCTGGGCCGGGTGCTGAAGGTCACCTCTCTTTGGGTTGGGATGCAGGGGCGGGTGTGCAGAAGGGCTGGAGAGTAGGAAGGGGACAGAAAGCTGGGACACAGCCCCAGGAAGGGCAGAGGGAGGGAGAGCCCCGGACTCCAGGAGAGGCTGGCAGGGGCATGCGGGCGGGGGAGGGGCAAGGGGACGGGGCAGAACCGGGCTTAGCGTTCACCCGCCGTCGGATCCACGAGAGGGCTAAGATAGAAAAGAGAGAAGCTGTGAGTGGGGCCAAGAGCTGCCCCAGGGTGTCCCCGCGGCCCCCCATCACAGTGAGCTACGGCCGCGCCGTCCAGTCCGGGTAGAAAAGTGGAGGCTGCGGTCACAGCCGGGTCTGCGCCTCGGGGATGTAGATCTCGATGCTGTCCGCGCTCTCGGTGGCCGAGCTCTGGCGGAAGGAGGCCGCTCGCTTGGCTGCCAGGAGCCGCTTGCGGGCCTCCTGCCGCTGCCGGTCCACCGAGTCCAGGGAGCGCTCCTTCACCGGGTGCACCTTGGAGCGCGGCGGCTTCTTTGGTATCGGGGGAGGCACCTTCTTCTCCTCCTGCACAGACAACAGAGGCTTCAGGCTGGGACCTCCCAGGAATGGGCATCCCAGCGGGCTCGCCACAGCTGCTGCTGTGGGTGCCAAAGCCAAAGCCACGGTGAGAGGCTCCACAGACCCTCCCACAGGCTGCAAGGCAGGACTGCACATCCCTTCATCCATCCCGTGCCAGGACCCTGCCCAGCACTTTGCAGGGATACATCAGTGGGAGAACAGCCCTTCTCTAGCCTCACTTTTTCCCAGCTCGGCTTTTCAGGGGTTCGCTAAAGTAGCCACCAGTGAGAGCCCAGCGGTGGTTTGGGTGCAGATGTGCTTGGGGACAAGGAGGGAGGGAGAGGTGACGGGGGGAGTGCCAGCGGCAGAGCCCTGCCCTTACCTTGGGCTCCATGATCTTCCACCCATTGGCCTTGAGCTGCTGAAGCTCCCCGAACTTCATGCTGACATCCTCAATGGAGAGCTGCAGGAGGTCCCAGAAGCCGGCCAGGTCTTGGAAGGTGGGCACAGGGAATGCGTTGGGATCCTGTGGGAGCAGAGGGACAGAGTGTCATCCTCGTCCATCGGTGGGGCATTGGCTCTGCTGGCCATGGGGCCATCCTACCCCCTGGTGCTGGGGGGCTCTATGTCCAGCTCTCCTCCATGATGGTACAAAGTCACTGGCTGAGGGGATGAGACATCCCCTCCCCACCGCAGCTGACCCCCAGCCCCGCTGCCCACTCACCATGTTCTGCTGGCAGAGGCGGTAGAACTGCTGCACCTTCTGGGACATGAGGAGCTGGGCACTGCCCACCGCGCTCCGGATCTTCTCCAGGACTACGGGGGAGAGCAGACAGTCACGAGCAGCTCAGACCCCTCCAACACATTGTCTCTTCTCTCCTTCAGACCCTCCTAGCCCCAGAGGGTTTCCCGGTGTTTCTTGCCCTCACCCAACCTCTTTAGCCGTGGCAGGGAAGATGCTCAAGGTGGGAGCACTGCAGGACAATGACTGTTCCCCTCCCATCTCTCCAGGATCCCCAGCCCCTCTCTTCACTGCAACACCCCACCCGACTCACTCTCCTCGGGCAGGTCATAGTCCTCTGCCTCCCTCTCCATCTGCTGGCACCAGCCCTCCATCTTCTCCACCTCTGCCTGCAGCAGTTTGATGAACCACTCCCCATCGCGGTGGCACGGGGAGGCGCGGCCGGAGTCGGGGAGGCTGCGGGAGCCCCGCTCTATCCAGGCGTCCCGCCGGGGCACCTCCACCGTGTCGTACTGCAGCTGGTAATCCTCGCGGTACGCCCACTGCCCCTGCGTGTGCACCGTCTTGTACACGGCGTACTGCCGGCCCGACTCGGGCTCCGAGGAGTGCCGCTGGAAGGGCCGCCCAAACTGCAGGGCTTTGTCCTCGGTGGCCACGGCCAGGCCGGTGAAGCCCTCGAGCTCCAGGTCCGCCTGCACGCCCGCCGTCACGCTGTTGGAGCGCTTGAAGCGCGCTCGCCTGCGGAGAGAGGGAGAGCGTGGGGACCCTCGCGGCCAGCGGGGATTGTCCTGACCCCCTCCCCCCCGTCAGGTACCGCAGCGGCAGGGGCAGGGTGAGGGATGCCCACAGGCAGGATGATGCTGGGGATGCCGGGGTGGATCCCGGAGCATTCAGGGCCACAAGGACAACCCCGAGCAGCTGCAATCTGCCAGTCCCTCATCTCCTCTGCTCTTAGCTTGTTTCCATGGCTACCAGCACTGGACCGAGGATGGAGAGGAGTGTGCACCGGGCTGCATGGGCACAATGCCAGAGCTCCCCTCCTGCGGGCCGTGCAGGTTCTGGCACACCTGGCATTCCCATCCCAGCCAAAATGTCATGGTTAGCTGCAGAAATGCCCAAAGGTTCATCTGCACCTGGCATGGGCTCAAAGCTAAGGGTTGAGCCCAGCAGAGGAGACCCAGCACAGGACAGGAATAGGGCAGCCCCTTCCCTGGGCAGCAGCGAGGGCAAAGGGAAGGCCAGATCCTGCCCCAGGTGGGAGCAGCTGGCCTGGGATGGATATGGTGCTGAGCTCTGGGGTTTCAGCCAGAGGAGAGAGGGAAAAGATGCTGTGGGGTAGTGGTGGTGTGCAGAGTTCAGGAAGCCGCCGGGAACCCAATGCATCAGTGCAGCGAGTGTGGCAGGTCTCAGCCCAGTCCAGCCATGTGGTACCTTTTGTCCTCCTCCACCTGCACCCCAATGGAGTGGAACTCCCTCTGGCTCCGGCTCTCCGTATCCGAGTCAGAGACGGCCTCAACCTGCCAAGGGGCAGAGGGAGAGCGCTGGAGGGCAGCCCCAAGATGCAGCGTGGAGGCTCAGCATCGCCCACACCACTCGGGCAGCCCGCAGGGAGGAGCGGAGCCCACCTGGACGCCGATGGACGGACGCCACTTCCGCTGCCGAGCCAAGCTCCGCAGCTCCTCCCGGCCGGGGATGGCCTTGATGATGAGCGTGGAGGGCTTGGGAGCAGCGCGGGGCTGGACCGGGGGCAGGTCGAGAGCCACGGCCGTCACCTTGGAGCTCTCCAGGCTCTCGGCCGAGTTGCAGCGGGCCGTGGCATCTTTGGACCAGGCGGGGCTGCGGGTGACCTCGCTGGGCAGGTAACTCTCGTGGGTGGACTCGGTGCTGCTCTGCGCCGTGACGGAGATGAGAGGTTTGGCTTTGGTTCCTGGAGGGATGGGAGGTGGAGCTTTTCTGTAACTGAAGGCTGTTGTGGGAGAGGCGCAGGATGAAAAAGCACGTGAAAACACAGACACTTGCTCATTTCCCGCCACGAACAGGGGCCCCGGGGAATGCTGCCCATCTCCTCCCACAGCATGGGGCTCACGGCCCCACAGGGTTTGCCCCTAAGCTGAGTTAGATCCGGGCTGGAGCTCAGAGGGGCTGTTTGGCCAGGTTTTGGGATTGGAAAACACCCCAGACCCACACTGGCCACATTGCTGCAGCACCCGGCAAGGGGCAGAGATGGGGACAGAAGTGAAGGGAAGGAAGGAATGGTAAATGGGTGCTGGGGACACAGAGCAGCCCCCTGACTGGGACTGAGCCACTAGCAGGATGCTCACACCCTGCGCCAGGTGCTATAGGGGTCAAGGGACAGGAGGAGGGCAGCAGCAGCCCTCAGCAGGTGCCCAGGTGAGCAGGCAGGGAGATGTGGGGGTCCCTCACGCGGCCAAGCCCTCACCACCCCGCGGGACTCACAAGTGCTGGGCTTCAGGATGCTGCTGGTGATGGGCGGCCCAGGAGGGGCCGACATGGAGAAGAGCGAGAGGCAGTCGTCGTCCTGGGAGCAGCCCGCCTGGATGGCCCGCAGGTAGCTGTGGCTCCGCATGCGGAAGCAGCCGGGCAGGTCCAGCGCCTCCACGGCCTGCGACTCCACCTCGCCGAAAACCGACTCGCAGACGGCCTCAAACTGGTGGTTGAGCTCGTCGTTGATCTGGGGAGAGCGGTGGGTGAGGCTGAGCCAGGGCAAGGGATGCTCAGAGCGACATCCACCACATCCCTGCCCCAACCTGCCCCGTGGCACCTGTGCCGTGGAACGTACCTGGCCGGTGGTGAAGGAGCGCCCGTAGCTCTGTCCCCGCGGGAGCACTCGCGGTGGCGTGCAGCAGCTGGGACAGTTACAGATATATGAATCAGAATAGTGCCTACTTGCAAACCTAATGAGAGACAGTGGGAATAGAAGGGATCGCACCAAAAGCAACACATTCCAGCAGAGCATTCGGAAACGCAGCCGCAGCGATGCTCCCGCCGGACACCGCTGCTGTCCCCACTCCTCACTGCCCCCAAAACTGTCACCCACTAGGACTGGAGCACGTCCCAGTCATCCCCCTTTGAACATGCCTCTTCTCCCCACGCTCTGCATGTGGCTGCAGCAGCAGATCCCCGCAAAGCCCAGCGCAGCCGTGTTCCCCCCAGTGCCCTGACACAGAGCAGGGACAGGGCTTGGTGCTGCTGCACCGGGGAGCACGGCTGTGAGGGGGGACGGTGCCCTGAGCAGGGATGGTGCCGTGCGTGGGGACAATGCCGTGAGCGGGGACACTGCCGTGAGCAGGGATGTGCCACTTGTCCTCCCAGGGAGCCCCGGCCATGGCCCCGCTGCTGCCTGCAGTGCTGGGACGGGGCCGGGAGGCAACAACCCTTACTTGGTCCTGGCCTGGTCGGCGCTGGAGGAGCGGCGGTAGCTGTCTCGCCGCGTGGCCGCCCTGGGCAACACTTTGGAGCTGATGTCCGAGTCGGCGCTGTCCTCGTCGCCCATGGCCTTGATGTAGCTGCCGCTGCGCATCCGCCGGCACGGGATCTCCCCGTCCTTGCCCGCCGGGTACCCGCTCCACTCGTCCTGCGGCACCTGGAGCAGGAGGCAAGAGTGGGAGGACACGGTGGCCGGGGTCCCACAGGTGGGATGCAGAGCCGAGCCATGTGCCGGCCGAAGCCCGGCCCAAGTCCAGCACGTGTGCCCGGCTCCCCTGCCCTCCCCACGCACCCCAGAGCTGCAAGGACAAGCCCTGGGGGCTCTGACCCCTTTGGAAAGCCCCAAAATCCAGGAGAGCAGATCCCTCCTAACAGGCACAGCTCCCCATTCCCACAACGCGGGGCGGCGCAGCAGCTCCCACCTCACAGCCCCCCCGGCAGGAGCGTCTGGGCCAAATCCCACCCATGCCAGCACAGCACCCGCCTGACGTATCGGGCACCAGTCCCGCCACGTGCCGCTGACGCCAGCACCACGGGGTCCTTACAGGGCAGTGGCAGGGGGATGGTGTCCCCCGGGGCCCACGGTGAGGGCGGTGGGGCCAGCACCCTGCCCCGATCTCTGCCGGCAGAGACGGGTCCTGGCCACCCCCACCCCCAGCCAGCACGGCATTGCTGCTCCCTGTCTCCTTCCCCCGGGAAAGGGAGAGAAGAGTTAATTAGCTTTTAATTGGAAGGGGGGTGACCTAGAAGGGAGCCTGGTGATGAGGCAGACAGTGGCACCCGGCCAGGCACACAGGCAGGATAAAAGCAGCGAGAAGGGAGCAGACACAGGGCTGCTGGTGGCCCTGAGCTGACAGAGCTGGTCTGACCCCAAATCCAGCACAGGGCAGGAGGCAGCAGATGGGCTTCAAGGGGACAGCAGGGACCGGCACAGGAATGGGCACTGGGGACACGGAGCAGATCTGGAGCATCTCTACAGCACCCTAGGCTGCTGGATGGAGGGTCCCAGCCCTGGCTCGCCCCATGGCACGGTCAGCTCCAGTCCCCTCACCCTGCCCAGCCCCTCACCTGCAGGTACTGGTATGCTCGGTCTTTGGCCTTTGCTTCCTGAAGCATCAAGGTCTTCTCGGTGCCGCCGGCACTGGGATAGGCTTCACGGGCCTGGCTGACGGTCATGGTGTGCCAGGCACTCCTCTTGAGCGTCTGGCCATCCAGAGACATGGACATGCCGGCACAGGCCAGGCATTTTCCTTCCCCGCCGCCCTTTAGACTCTTCAAGGTCAAGTCTCTGAAGGCACTTTCGGGAGCGTCCACGCAGTACTGGGTGCCCTGGTCGGCAGCGTGCCGGCCGGACACCATGTAACTGCTGTCGCTGTCCAGGTTGTCGTCGGAGCTCCACCAGCCCAACATCTTGGACCGGTGCCGGGAGTCCACCTTACGGTCCTTGCTCTTGCTGCGCTTGCCGTGGCGGGACTGGTGGTGGTGGTGGTGGTGATGGTGGTGGTGGTGGTGGTGGTAGCCGTCCCCGCGGCCGTCCATCTTGGCGCCGTTGTAGTCCCGCTTGGCCGGCGCCTCCAGGGAGTGGGACTTGGCGAAGAGCTTCTGGACGGAGTGGACGAGGTGGCGGATGCGGCTGGGGCTCTCGCTGCGGGGCTCGGCGCCGCCGGCCCGGGGGTACTGCAGCGTGTGGAAGCCGTCGTGGTGCAGCGGCAGCTGCTTCTCGAACTGGTCCAGCAGCGTGGGGGGCAGGCGGTTGATCTTGCTGGCAGGGTGGGCGGTCGCCATGCATTCGTCGCAGGAGTCGTAGGGCTGCTGCGCGTGATGCATCCTCGGGAAGGTGCTGCTGGCGCTGGCGGAGGGCGGCTCGCTCAGGGGCCCGCCCGGGCACTCGCTGGCCGCGCCGGGGCTCCGCGCCAGGCAGTAGGGATGCTCCAGGGAACACGGCTCGCTGGGGCTAAGAGGGTACGGCGGCAGGCCCTCGGGGCCGTGCGGGGTGTAGTCGGCGGGATGCTCGCAGTCCTCTGGGATGCAGCGGCAGCGGTGGCCGGAGGAGGGCTGTGTCTGGGTACGCTCCCCATGGTAGCCCTTCATCATTTCAGCACCCACCCCATAGCGTCGGCATCTCGCAGGGATGTCCCTGCGGGCTCATCTGTGGGGACAGGGACAGGCAGAGTGTCAAGATCCCCTCTGCACCCCACCACCAGCAGAACACTGGGGCTACCTCACAGGAATCAGCTAAGGAGGCTGGGAAGCTTCCAGGCCAAGATTCAGCCCTGGGTGAGGCCCTGTGAAGCACCAGAATACTGGCTTTCCACATGGTGACAAGAGCACAGTGCCTGGGCCAGGCACCGGGGCTCAGCCCCAGCTCAGGTGCTCAGAGGGGACAGTGGGAAGGAGAAGGTGCTGCCGGCAGCAATGCAGGCAGCAGGGCCTGCAGACGGCGAGGGAGGACACGCTGCCATCAGCAGATCCTTGTTTTCTTCTCCAACACCAAATATTATGAAGTGTTTCTCCATTAGAAAGCGGCTCTGGCTGGGTTTTTCAGCCGTTGCGATTCACAGCGCCGCTAATGAGCTGCCGCGGGGCGCGGGGGGGCCGTGCTCTGATGTCTCCATCCAGCCCCACATGGAGCTGTGGATGGAGACCCACAATCCAGGGCCCTCCTGCCCTGCCAGCCCTCTGGATGGGGGGCCAGGAGAAGAGGTGGCTGTGCTGTGTGAGGGGCAGCCCCAGGCCAAAGCAGGAGGACGGACGGCATCGAGCCAGGCTGAGCCCGCACCAGCCGCTGGGAGCCGCCTGCACCCATGGAGGTTTGTGTGCCTTACGGTCCCTCAAAGGCTCTGTCTTTGGTTTGACTGTAAATGAGGAAATTACTTATTCTCCAGAGTATCTCGGCTGATTAACAGGCATCGTTAACATTCTTGTTATCATATTTGGGCAGGGTGCTGTGGGCAGCACGTCTCTGAGACTGGCTGCAGGGAAAGGTGACCATGGGATGTTCCCTGCGGCACGTGGGGATTAGACCATGGAGACTGGAAACGAGGGACACTGGGAGGGCCAGGGCTGTGTGGGAGGGGGTTGTGTCCCTGAGCAGCCCCAGAGGGGAGAGCGGCTGGGGGTCCCCAAGGGCTGTGGGAGTGGGCAGCGATGGCATTTTGGCCCTGAGCAGCAGACAGGGCTCTGGGAACACATCTGCCCCAAGCCACCACCACCTTCCTTCCCGGCTTCAAGGCTGGATGGCTCCATCCTGCTCCATTCCACGCCCTCAGATCCCACTCCTGCTCTAACAAGGCTCCCTAATTGCTGCGTCTTAACCTGAACGGAAGGATGCTGCAGCTGGTACAGAAGATGCCTCTCCCCTCCCGGGAGAGCTGCTGCGCGGAGCAGGAGCAGCAGCGTGGGATGGAGCTGCCTCCCTGCCCTGGGATCGAGCAGCAGGATGGAAGGACGGACAGACAGACAGGCTCCCAGCCCAGCTCTGCCTCCGCGGGCTGAGCTATCATCTCCTGCTCGGGGAGGGAAGCTCTCAGCTGATCCAAATATTGCTGCCGCGGCGGCAAGAAGAAGTCAAAATATCTGCGTATCCCGTCAGCACGAGCCCGCCGGGCTTTTGTGCTCAGCAGGTGCAGGAATTCAACAACGCCGGAACCGCCGGCGAGGCAGCGCCGCAGCTCCCCCGCACCTGAGGAGCACTGGCAGCGGGTGGGGACGTGCCGTGGTGAAGGATCCGTGTCCCCGCTCACCAAGGCGACACAGGCGTCTGTGCCTTGCCCAGGGACCAGCCAGGCTCCCCGAGGGCAACCTCGGGATGGAGAAGGGGTCGGGAGTGTTCTCAGTGAGTGGGGCTCAGCACAGGCAGCGCAGCCCAGGGTCCCCGTTCCCATGTGCCAGCGGGGATGGCCACGTGCAGAGGATGGGAGAGGCTGCCAAGCCCACTCCTCTCCCCTGTCCCAGGAGGGCAGTGTGGGCAGGAGGCTGGCACGTGGGACTGGGGCAGCCGGCCAGAGCGTGGCTCATGGGCAGATGGCCAAGAGCTGGAGCTGTGTCCCGCCGAAGGCCAATCCTCTGCGCAGTCCTCGGGATGGAGGGATTTGTGCCACCAAAGCACAGACTCAAGTCAGGGGGGAAAAACCCAGCCCAGCTGAATTTTGTGCCATTTAACACCAGGGTAATTACCACCAGTGGGAACCTACCGCCCACACAATTATGTGCTAGGATAAACTGGAAGAGCATAATTACCATTACAAATAACTCACTCCTTGCCTTTATTGCATCCAGAGCCTGGAGAAACTCCCACCAGCGGCTCCTCACCACCACCTCCCTCTGGTGTCTCTCCCCATTGCGAGGGTCAACACAGGGAGGAGAGGGGCTTGTAGTCCCTGGTGCTCCAGGCCATCCTGAAATTCAGCCTCCTGCTTAATTTCCCATAGGAGCACTTGGCAGAGGCAGTTCCACTTCCCAGCAGCTGCCCCGTGAGATCCCTGCCTAGGAGGCAGCGCTGTGCTGAGGCCCAGGGCTACAGGGATTCAGGGCAGACCCATCAGGAGCCCGAGTTTCCCTGGGACCCCATAGCACTCAGGATCCTCCCATCTTTCCTCCAGCTCCAGGAACACCAGCGGGGAGGTGAGAGGACATCAGAACCCCACCACAATGTCTGGGTCTGGCAAACTGCCCTGACACAGGGCAGGACTGGGTTTTCCAACATTTCCAGGTCTAACCCCGAGAGCTGGGGTTGATGGCCCTGCACTCGGGGGGGGTCCTGGCCCCCTGCCCTTCCCCAGCAGCCCCACCATGGGCAGCCCATGCCGGGGTCCCAGCAAAGCCTGTTGGTGACACTCACCGCCCAGCACTCAGGGGGATGCTGTCCTCATGGCCCCACCAGCAGCAGCTCTTCCACGCTGGGAATCCCGGGGGCAGCAGGCTCTGGGGGAGGAACAGGAGGGGGATGAAGCCAGAGCAAGGGTGTTCCTCCCCAAAACCAGCCTGACCCACCTCCCTGTGTATTTTTTATCAGCCCAGCCTTCTGTCCTCCCCCGAGGCCGCCCCACACCAGCGCAGCAACGGGGACAGCTCCGCACAGCCACAGCCACGTGTTTCACCCAGTTTAGCCCCAAAACCGTCCCCAGTCCCATCCTGTTATGCAATTCTCTGCCAGCGGGTGCCGGAGCCGGCCCAGCGGCAACCTCGCCATCGACTTTCATTTGCTCCGGATCCGGCCGCTCGCTCCACAAAGCCTCCTCCCGCCACCCCGGCTTTCCAGCGTCAGCAAAGGGACTTTTTTCCGGCTTCCAGCCTGGGAGAGGCGCGAGCTCGGCCCGTTCTGCTCTGCAAATTAATGCGAGGTTCTGCCAGCTTGGGTCCTGCTGGGGACCTTTATGGCTTGGGATGAAAGCAGGAGAGAACAAACACGCAGCGTGAGCGCCCGGCACCACGCACGAGCTGGAGCCAGGGAAAAAAATAAAATAAAGTGGTTTTCCCACTTAGGGGCTGAGCAAATTTGATCTACGGTCGTCGGAAGAAAATAAATATGGAATACCGCCAGGTCATTTCCGCCGTGCTTTTAATCTATTTACTCTTTCCCAGCTCATTGTAAGCGAGAAGGGTTGTGGAAAGCAAACATTTTATTTTATTACTAATTGCTCTGTTATTTTATGAGGGTGAATTAGTAAAATTTACTCAGCCTGGAGGAAAAAAAGAGGGGCTTAGTAAGACATCACCTAATTTAGCACAGAAAGGGGAAAGGTGAAGAAACGGAAAGGGAATAGGAAAGGAAAGGGGAAAAAAAGAGAGGAAAAGGAAAGACAAAAGGGGGAAGGGGAAAAAGGAAAAGGGAAAGGGAAAGAGGAAAACAGTGTGAGCAGGATGCAAAGATCACAGAAAATACACTGGCTGCAATCAGGAAATCAAAACCAATTACTGTTAATAAAAGAAAGCAGAGCAGCTGCAGGCAGGCACTGCCTGCAGAGGGCTGCAAGGGGCAGGATCCAACCGGGCACCGCTGGAAAAAAGGGATGAGGCAAGATTTTTAAAAAGTCATGAAAGATGAACACGAGCCGAGAAACTGCAAATGTGAGTGGAGAAAGAAATGTTTACCCAGGCCACTGAGAAGGGCCGTAAGCACTGTGCTGCCCTGCACAGCCGGCTGGGACCCCGACAAACCTGGGGGACCCCGGCACCCCAACAAACCTGGGGGACCCTGGCACCTCCACAGAGCTGGGGTGCTCTGGCACCCTGATGTAACTGGGGTCTCTGGCACCCCGAGGCCAGGGGCATCTCCCCTGGTTTAGCCCTGCCCTGGCACATCCTTTCTTGCCAAGCACGGGCACTTCCCAGGCACCAAACCCAAATCCACGGTGCCCCAGGGCTCCAGCCCGGCACGCCGCACCGCTCCACACGCCGGGAGGCTGAGGACAGGCCGTTCGACGGGCCGGGCACGTTATTAAGCACATGATTAATTTTGGCACCAGCCCCAGCTGCCTGACAGCTCCTTCTCCAGGGCTGGGAGAGCGAGCGCGAGAGGTGCTGCCTCTGCTGATGCAGCGGTTGGTGGGATGAAAAATCCTGCAATGCAGCACTGCTTCTTAATGAGCCATTTGTCTTTGAGTCTTCTTCACTCATTACCATGCCGGGAGAGGGATGGGAGTTGCCCCTCATCCCCATCTGAGCAATTACTCCTGGAGCAGAGCGAGGAAATACGGCCACGACGCTCCCAGCTGCCAGGGATCTCGGCACGGCCGCCAGCACTGGGACTCCCCGCCACAACACCAGTGACTCTGGCTGCTGCCACCACGGGGGGAACAGGAACCCCCTTCCTGCACAGCACACACAGCACAGGACCGCCCACCCCGGCCCCAGACCTGATTCTCTGGGGGCAAGAGCTGTGCTGCTGTGCCAGGTGCGCAAGGGAGCTGGAGCATCATGGAGCTGCCAAGGCAAAGCCAGCGGAGAGACGAGTCTGGCACTCCATCCCTGCAAAGCCCAAACCCAGATCTTGGTGGAAGAGCCACATCTTCAAAAGCCCTTTAGGATGGGGAACACCCGGGCCTGGCAGCCAGTTCCCAGGAAGTTGGCTGAGAAGGAAAGAGGTGGCATGGGGAATGGGCCGTGGCAGCATCCCTGTGCAGGTGCAGGCAGAGGAAGGGCTGGCAGGGGTGAGAAGCCCCACGGCACAGGCACCTCCAGCCCCCTTGGCCCTGCAGCGATGCTCATCCTGCCCACAGGAGCCAGGACATGGCACACGGGGCATCGACTGCCAGAGCTGGGACCCCAGAGCCAGAGCATCAGGAGCGCAGCCAGCTGAGTTGGGAGACCACCCTGGAGGGACCCCCAGGCCAGGCAGGGCTCCAGGGACCCCAGCTGGCACAGGGTTCGTGGGCGCTGCAGCGCATGGATGAGCACCCATCACCGGTGATGCCCACGGACAGCTCCCCTCCCATGGACACACTCGACATCTGCCCGCACTGCCTGGGGCCAGCAGCAGCCAGCACGCTCCTCCGGTGTCCTCCAGGGCTTGGTGGGAAAGGGGCACATGCAGTGGGCACCGGGGAGCCCAGCAGGACGGAGAGACCACAGCCTGATGTTCACCTGCAGCAAAGGGAAGGGACGAGCAGGGACATCCCCCTGTGCCACACTCACCCTGGGGCTCTGCCCACATTCCCACCGGGCACTTCCCTCCAGTGACCAGCAGTGCCCCAGGGGGGCGGTGGGCTCCAGCATCCCCCCAGAGTTAGACCTGCCTGTGCCAGAGGCACTGGGGGCCATGGCAGCCCCCTCAGGCCCTGCAGCTATGCCAGGGGCCCCAGCTGGCAGCGGTGCTGGATGAACCCCATTTCCCCATCACCCCCATTTTCCCCTCCCACCCCCACGGAGCCACCAGACGGGCCATGCTGCCGAGGCTTAAAGAGCCACTTACCTCCTGGCCATGCCGTGTAATGACTTAAGCCAGGGATCACTCCAAAGCCTCTTTGGTGATCTCGGGGCAGCACAGCCTTAGCACCGAGCATGGGAGCAGTGACAATCTCTGGCCACCCCCTGCTCATTCCCTCCAAGTCCCTGGACAGGCTGACCCTTCCATCCCCAGCTTCGCTCGCACTGAGCCCCCGGCAGGCTGGCACTTCCGTCCCTGCTCTGCTCCTGCCAGGTTCTTGGCTGAGCCGGGGCTCTCACCTGTCACCAGCGCTGCTCCCCACCCTGCTTTCCCCGGCACGCGGCACTCTCCACTCCAGCCCCAAATAACACCCATCCCAACCGGTTCCCTTCACAGCACCGTCCCCTCCCACGGCTCTTCCCGCAGCGGGGCCGCAGGGGCCGGAGTTTCCAGGAACGGCGAGGAAGCGGAGCCCTCGGTCCCTGTGCCAGCAGGGATGCTCCGGGCCATCACGTCCCATTCCCAGGCTGAATCCCCTGGGGGCAGGGCTGGGATGAGCACAGCGAGCCCGCGGCGTGGCACAGCCCAGCTCGCCAGCAGAGGACCCAAACTGCCGCTTTAATGGATGGGCTTAATTTGCAAAGCTGATGAAAACCTAAATATTTAAATACATAATTCTGCACAATGCTCTTAGCGCGGAGACAGAGCGAGGGGAGGGGGGGCACGGCTGGTGAGTGAGGACATGGCAGGCATGGGGGACACTCTGGTGGGACCACCTGGATCACCTGGGCAAGGGCACCTCCATCACAGTTTGGGGACCACGCACACCCTTGTCCCCGAAGCCGGCAGCACCCGCAGGATGGGTGCCATGGGGTGCTCTGCTGCTGGCACTGGAGACCCGCTCCACCACCAGAAGCATCCCAGAGGGAAATGTGGGGAAAACGGAGTGTGATCCAAGCTGAGGAGCTGTGAAGGGCAGCGGAACGAGCCCCCATGGAGATTACACCACCGATATTCCTGCTACAACAGCTTAGAGATAAAAGAGATTTGCAGGATTTACCAGCAATACAAATCGAATTTTTAATTTTAGCTGCAGGGGAGGAGCGGGGGCTCATCACGGGGGTGCACGGAGGTGTGCAGGTGGCGGGCCTGGAGAGGGGTTTCCAGCTCTTGGGGGAAAACTGATGTCAGGGCTGTCCCCATGAGCCAGAGGGGCTGGGCAGTGTCATGCCAGTGGGACCATGCACCCTCTGCCCAACCTGCCCCTAATCCCACCAGCCGCTCACTGGCTGCCAACTGCACGGCACAGCCTCTGACAGCACGTGGGAGCTCCCTCGGGATCGTCTTCGGATGAACCATGTGTGTGGGCCCAGCACCAGGGATGCTCTGGGGGTGCTCAGGAGGGGTCCTGATCCCACACACTGCCCCTGGGCCAGCCCTGAGCCAATGCATGGCTGCTTCGCTGTGCTCCCCTCTGCCCTGACCAGGATGTACCCAACAAAGCTGTGCCTGGGCGAGGATGTCCCTGGATGAGGCTGTAGCAATGTGGAAAGAAGGCACACGGACTTATCTCCCACATGAGGCCATTTGCCAGCCAGGGCATGGACTTTGCAGGGAATGGAGGCAGCAGGGAGGGAGGCAGATCTCAGTATCCTGTGGGATGGGGTGGAGAAACCCCCAAGGGGACCTGGCCACCCTCTACAAAGCCAGAGCAGGGACAGAGGACAGGCAGGAACAGCCCCCTGCCAGCTGCAGGAACAGGGCTGCCGGCTGGCCCCAAGCCCAGCACGGGGTCCCCATGGTGCCACCGAGCCAGGTGCCCATCCTGGCTCACCGCTCCACGGCCGGTGTGCTGTGCTGGCGCGGGTGCCAGTGCGGGGCGGGTTGGGGGAGGACGGCAGAAGATGAATGAGGGAGTCGGGAGGCTAATGGCATTGTCTGGAAAGTAGGTCGTGTGCTGAGCAAAAAGATATTTATATCAAAGCTCGTTCCCCCGCAGAAGCTCCTGAGCCGGGTGCAGGCAGCACCACGAGCCCATGGCCGCTGCTCCGCACCCCCGTGACACCCGTGTGGCACCCTCATGGCACTCCACACCCCCACGGCACCCCCTGCCCGGCCCCACGCCCAGCTCTGGCTCCCTGGGCACCCGCCAGCCCCGGGGCTGCCCCGCTCAGGGGTGGCAGTGCCAGAGGTGAAATCATCCCGGTGGAATGGGAGCCACGGCAGCTCTTTGCCTTTTGCTGACCTGGCTGCAGGCACCGGGCACTGAATGGTACCAGGTTATTTTTATTTTAATGCAACCTTTGCCAAGGTGTGATATTGCCCTGGGCACTCCCCAGATGGACACAGTCAGCCTAGGATGGCCACGGCGGGTCCTGCCCAGCCCAGCCTCGTGCCAGCTGCACCACCCTGGCCCCTCTCCCAGCACCCAGCTCTGGCCATGCTCCTCACATCCTGCATCACCCCTGACCTGAGCCTGGGCCAGGTCTCAGCCTTGTTGCAAAGCTCAGTCACCTCCTTTCCCGCTGGGAGGAGACCCGTGCTCCAGGATCCCTCCCTCACACCTCCAGCCTTCCCAGAAAAGCCAAGAAATCATCCCGGAGAGCCCAGACGGAGCCAGTGACAGCCAAGAGGTTCTGTCCCCTCTGGCCATGCTGCCCCAGGGCTGTGGGCATGACCCAGCCAGCAGCCACAGGGCCACCCAGCCCCGCTCTCCCGTGCCCATCCCCATCCCACACCTGGCAGCCTGCGATCCAGCACGGGAGCAGGTTCATTTCCCATAATAGCTGTGTCGGCTGAATTTACAGCCTCGCTCCGAGTTATTAATAATAATGGCCTCACTCTTAAGTAGGGCTTTTCATCTGCCTCAGAGCCCTTTCCAGAGGACGTCTGCAGCATTATCACCATTTTATTCTCGTTTCAGTGGGCACAAGAGTGAGATGGAGAAGGGGCAGCTGATCCGTGGTGTGGAGCACACGGTCCCACGGGGAGCCCGGCCATGAAAACCCCGAGGAGGCTGGAACGCCAAGGGCCTGTCGGGATGCAGCCACGGCGCTGAGGCTCCTGCCAGCCGTGCCGTGGTGATTTACACCGGCAGCGAGCCCGGGCCCTGCCGCACGGATAAATCCACTTCAGGCAGCAATAAACCAGCGTCACCACATCGGTAATCCGCAGCGTTCCCACCGCCGTGAGGAATCCAGGGGCAACGCACATGTGCCGATAAATCCCGGACTTGTCTCAGCAGGGAGGTCCCCGGGGTGGAAATCCCCGGTGGAGCCGTGGCCGGAGGGGTGGGTGCAACCAGGCTCTCATGGGAGACGCCAGCAAGGGAGACCCTGGGGATGGACCCAGCACAGGGGACTCGCAGCGGCCACGTGGGACTGGGGACATCCCCGAAACATCCCCCGCGTGTCCCCCCCCGTGATGCCCACCCACCCCGGGCGGCTCCGGTGTCTCCCTGCCGTGCGCCGCAGCGGGGCTCGATGGGCAGATTTATTCCTCTGTAAGAGAGCTTTGATCTGAAGTTATTTTTTGTTTACTAGCAACAAGGTATTGTAAATACATCTTTGCCGATAATTATAGAGTCTGGGCGCACACCTTAATCTCCATAAAATATCAGATGCTACAATTTGCCTGATTTAATGAGATTGGAGGCTGATAAGCCGCTGAGGTAAGCTGTAAACTTGGGGGGGAGGAGGGAAATGATTGCAAATGTGCTAAACCGCCTTCGTCCTCCTCCTCCTGCTGCTGCCACGTGCCCAGCCCGGGAGCGTGTGCCCAGCCCTGTAGCCCCCTGCCCAGCTCCCGGGGTGTGCCTGGGCTGTGCCGCAGCAGCTTCACGCAGGGATGGGCATTTAGGGCAAACTGAGCTTTTTATACAATTTACCTCATTAAAACTCCAAGAGCTGTGAGCGGCACCGGACTGCGGCCGGGGGCTTTGCCTCGGCACACTCTGTTCCCCATGGGCCCCGTGCCATGCCAGGGGGGAGGCAGCACAGCCCAGGTGCCAAGCCAGGTCCCTGTGCCAGCCGAGGTGTGAGGACAGGGTCTCCAGGGGCCTTGGGAGCGTGGCTGGGCTGCACGGGCAGGTCAGGATGCACGTGTGTCCGTGCGTGTCCATGTGTGTCCAGGAGTGTCCATGTGGGTCCAGGCGTGTCCAGGTGTGTCCAGGCACGCACAGCCCTACCTGGCACCACCGGCCATGCCAAGGGCAAGCTGGGGTGGGGGGTCCGTGCTGGAGGGGGCTACACACCCAAGGCCACCCACCTGCGCGAGTACAGCCGTGCCCTCGCCATGTCCCTCCGCAGACACGGGGGTCTGTGGAGTCCCAGGTCCCCGGGGTGGGGGTCCCCTCCTGCAGGGATGGGGGGGCCCTGCCTGGAGAGCAGGAGGCTCCTCCTGGTAACGAGCAGCACCGTTTCCACAGCAACCTTAAAGGCCCACAGCTGCCGCCTCACGCACGGACCGGCTGTGGCATTTCTGGGGGACACCCAGCCCGTCCACCTGCCCAGCACCCTGGCCTCGGACAGCAGCACCCACCCAGCAGCCCCCAGTCCATCTCCCCCAGGTGGCACTTGGGCTCTCTCACAGCCCCCTCCCTGCACTGAGACCCCCAAAGGATGCAGACTCCTGACACCAAGGGAGATGGGACCCCCCAAACCAGCTCTGCTCCCACCCCAACGTCATGAGGAGCCAGTGGTGACCTACAAATGTCAGGCTGATGGGTTAATTAATTTCCCTCTTCCTTGGGCCGTTATCAGATGGAATCAGACGTCACCTGAGACTGTTAATTGGGCTAATTATTCCAGTTTCAGATTTTAAATAATTAGTTACTGTTGACTCCAGCCTGACTTCCGCAATTTTCTAAAAAAAAGTCAGACGGTTCCTGGAGCCCAAAACCCAAGAGATGAGGTGGAGGGACTGCAGCAGGGGCCAAGCACACCGAGACCCCTGCGCTGGCTGGGGACACTGGGGACAGCCCAGTGCCTTGTGCTCACACCAGAGCTGGCAGGAGGGGGATGTCCTCTGCCTCAATGGCAACGGAGGGAAACCAGGAGCGGGAAGGGGTTATGGAAGCTCAGGGTGAAGGGTGGTGGGTGGGAGGGAGCCCCTTCCTCTCTCCCTACTGCAGCATGGTGACAGCTGCCTCAGGCTGAGCTCCCTGCCCGGGCCGAGCCACAATAACCAACCCCCCCAGCAGTGCCCAGGTCCCACCGGGCACCTCATCCCTCCTGGTTTGACTCCCCAGGGATGAAAACTCAGTCCAGGGTTTTCTGTGATCTTCCCCCAGGTTTTCCCAGCTGTCCAGCACCAAGACACCCTCTGGGCACTGGGCAGTGGGCACACGGGCAGCACCTGCCCTGCAAAGGGTGATGGTGGCCAAAGCAATACCTGGTGCCCATGGGCTCCCCGCAGGGACTACCTGTCACCTGCCCAGGGCATTGCAGAGAGGGACAGGCTGGGCAGAGGGACAAGCAGAACCAGCTCATCCCCAGGCTCATTCCCTCAGGAACACCACGCTTTCTCCCAGCCTCGTTCCCGCTATTAATAGCCTTCACTAGCCTCCTCGGGAGCCATTTGCATATTTGATTGCAACTCCGGGGCGGGGCAGGGCCCTTCAATCAGCCGCTCCCGCAGTCTCATTTGCATGGGTTGACATTTTGTTCTGGGAGCAGTGACACCGGCACTGCGGTTGGGGACACGGTTCTGGGGGGCCGAGGTGAGCACAGTGTCACCAACTAGCAGCGCTGCCCCAGGCACTTCCCATCAGCCAACCTGTGCCTACCCGGGAGCACCAAGCAGGGCCGGCAGCCCCTCCCTGGCTGTCCCAAACCCGTCAGGGAGTGATGGAGCCTTGGTGGTCCATGTCCTCACGTGCCCTGCCCTGCCCTGCCCCGCTCTCCAGCCCGACTCACAACACCTCGTCCCTGCCCGACCTGCCCGGCAGGACGATCAGCGGCGCCCGGTGGAGGAAAGGCTGCGCCCAGCCCGGCGGGCAGGGCGTGGGGGACGGGCACACTTGGGGGTGGCAGGGCGTGGGGTGACGGGCACAGCTGTCGGTGGTTTCCCGTCCCACCAGCCCTGTCTGGAGCTGCCGCACATCAAAGGTCAGGGGCAGGGCGGGACGTCCCCAGGGAAGCGGGGGGACCCCGAGCCCCAGCGCGCCCGCGGGCACCCCCGGGGGAG
>VXAD01002621.1:63405-79690 GCA_013399195.1 Dicrurus megarhynchus | reverse complement strand
CGCCGCAACAAATCCCGCAGCTGGGGCTTCGTGGCCTCTCTGAGCGGGTGTGATCCATGGCAACACCTGCTGGCTTGGGGGGCGAGGGGCTGCAGGGAGCACAGATCAAGCAGGGTATAGGCAGTGCTGGCCACAGCTCTAGGGAGCAGGCAGGAGCAGATTGAGGAGGCAGCAGCAGCGAGGATGCTCTGGCCCCAGGGAGGCCGCTTTGGGGTGACGGAGGCAGCCGCGCTCCCCAGGCCTCTGCGTCACCGCCTGCGCTGCTCAGCCACCGGCACAGGCCGAGCCTCTCAGGAAAGGCAGCCCGGGATTGGCGAGAACCAGGCCCAGGGGAGCCGCAGGCGCTGACGTTTGTGCAATTCAAGTGGAAATATTTTTTTAATGCCAATAAATGATGAGAGCGCGAAGTGTTTTCCAGGCACAAGGAAGCACAGAGAGTGCGGTCAGCCTGGACCTGCACCGAGCCCAGCTCAGCCACCACCTTGCAGGGGCTGCCACAGGCACTGGTTGGACAGGGCCCAGTGGCAGTGACACTATTTTTACTCCTGGCAGCACATGATTCTTCCACTGCTCACCATGATCTGGAGCTTGGGTTGGCACACCATGGAATGACAAAGAGCAACGGGCCAGGGCAGGCTCCAGGCCTTCATGGCTTGGAAAGCTCCTTGGTTGAAAAGGAATTAAAAAATAAAGATCAAACCCTGAAAAAGGGATTGCAGCAGCCCAGTGCACATGTAGGGCTGCAGCATCAGGGCAGCCATCACTGCCCCCAGGATATTGTTCAAGCATACCTGCTCTCAGCCTGTGATTTTTTATTGATTACAGAAGCTACTTAATGAACTATGTGGTAGAACAAGGTGTCAGCCTCACCAGCCAGAGGACACCGCAGGTGATGGCAACAGCTGACACCAGCACCAGGGAAAACCGATCCCGTCCCTATAGAACACAGGCTGCGGTTTGCCCACAGAGGGGAGGAGGTGAAGTTCAGCACATGGAATGCCGGAACAGTTTCACATAGGAAGCAGCCAGTGCCGCAACAGTGGAAATGAGGACAAGCTAATGGAAATCAACAGAATCTGAAGAAAAAAGGCTGCACAAGATGCAGTAGCTGCAGAGACAAAGACACTGAACCCCAGTCCCTGCAGGGTGGCTACTGAGGAGCCACAAACCTCACTGAAGCCTTTTAAGGATCCAGACAATACCACGAAGTCATCAAATCAGAGTGAAACACCTCAGGTTTCCTTCACCCAGCACCTGATTGCCCAGCAGCAGCTCCTAGTGCAGCACCAACCCTCCCTGCCACGAGCACTCCCAGGCATTCATACCCCTCTCAAGCATCTCATACTGCTGTGCCACATGAAATTCAATTTATTTCCATGTTTCTAATCTGGCAAAGCAGGTCCCAGCCAAATGTTCACGACTCTTCATGCCACTGCAGGAGGAAACCCTGCCACAATGAGCAGAGCCACCACTGGTGTATTTCAACATATTAAACAACCTGATATTTAAACAAAGGATTATATTTAATGAATGACAGCATGAACCACGTATGTGCACAGTGCAGCTGCCAAAGCATCAAGTGAAGCAACACGAACCATGGCAATTCGTGCTGCAAGAGCTAAATCCAGCACTGCTCTGGCTTCTAGAGAACTCTAACTCTTGGCATCTCAGGCTAAATTACTGCAGTCATCACCAAAAAGTTATTAAAAACCAACCAGGCACCGGTAAACATTTGGAATTCTATGATACAAAACTATGTAACACTTAAAATGGAAGTAAGGAATTAGTGAAATTTCCAGAAATTCCTGTTTCTCAGACCCAGCCATACCACTCCACACCGACAGACTGCTTACTCACTGAATACCCTCTGGAATAAAACAGAAGTCATTTATAAAAATATTTAAATATTTTATTTTTAAGAGCTGTATGTTCCTGGTTCCTCTTCATTGCACTCAGACTTCTTTTTCTGCAAGTGCAAAGCACACAATTAGAAAGACTGCAAAAGAAAGACAGAAAACAGGAACTACACGACATGGAATCACCATTCAGAACCACAGGCCATGTGCCTGCCAAATATTGTCAAGTACTCAGATCAGATTTGAGATTAAATGAACAGAATTCATGTATTTCTAACATCAGAAATGGCTCTGTGTGTTTTCCTACCCCAGAGCAAGGAGCAGCAGTGACAAACCGCACAGGATTCAATAGGAATTCACCGACTGAATCCCACTGGCTTCACACTTTACAGGCCTACTGTTACTTACCTGTGACTCCCGAGTTAAGGTACTCAGCATGTTGCTCCTCAAACAAGATTTTAAATATCTGAAGTTTCCCCTTGTAGTTTAGTGGCAAATTAGAGGGAAAATGTCATTAATTCCAGCTCTGCAAGTTGGTTTATTTCCCTGAACTATTTGCTGTGCTCCTGTACATGCTGATTTATACACTAGGTTATTTTTTTTAAATTCAAAGTATTTCAGCAAAATAGCTTTTTAACAAGGTTTAGTTGAATTAACATCTGAAAAGCAGCTGCTCTATTCTCCTTTTTCCATGCTGACAATCACCAACTGCAGCCTGAGTGCAGGACTGGTCATTTCTTGTTTGACCACCTGCAGCACACAAAGGACAGAATTTATTTGCTGCTGCAGGGCTGAAAAGCCTCAGACAACGGTTCCATTTTGGCTCTACAAAAGCAAGATTCAGAAACTTTATATAAAATGGAGATTAATAGCACGTTTCAGGCAGGAATTACATAACACAACACAGGGTGATGGGCTACTGAGCCCTCACAGCAGTGTAAGGACACCAACTACTTACTTGTCCACCTGTTCCCTTGGTCCCTTCCACACACCACTGGCCACCGTGCTGGATGTGCTCATGTTTGACTCCTCAACTGGAAAAACATTCTCAAGTTATTATACCCACAGTTATTGTGAAATCTTTTGTACAAACCCACGTCTAGAAAGATATTTTTAGCCACTGCTGTCAAGATATCATGCCCAGATGGAGTCAGGGTGCTCAAGCCCACAGTGTGACAGCAGGGACCATGTTCTACCCTACACATTTAATGTATCCACTCGTCCCAACTTTTCAGTGTTCCCCACTTCAAAGGTACTCAGTGACTGAACACCAAGTGCCCAGAAATTTTTATTATTTCATCCATCCAGGACAAAAAAGCAATACTTACTTCCCACAGATGAGCACTCCGGTGTCACTCAGCTTTCATCTTCACCTAAAGGATAACAACTGAAGTTATTAGAGTCATACACAGCAAACTGTGACCATTTCAAAACTAACTTAAAAATAAGGTTTTAATATACATGGACTGATTAGTTATGAGGGGGAACTTATCAATTATTCCAAACTATTACGTGGAAGAATAAGGGGCTGAAATAGGCTAGCCTAAATACTCATCAAGAACTGAAGGAATATACAGGCAGTTGCCTGAAGAACTGCACCCTGAGCACAAACCATAACCCCAGTCTGAGCACAGTGAGGTTTGATTGCAGCCAGAGGTATACTATCCCTTATGTGAAGGCATTAATTTTGTCAGCTACTTTAACTCTATGACCCTATTTGTCTCCTGTAGCAATGCCCCCTCTCTTCCCTTTCCTGGGGGAGTGCAGTGGCCCTGGCCTCTTGGAGCCCTCGTGTTCTCTAGTCCTACAAGTACTTCAGAAGCCAAAGGCAGACGCTAGAGGTTGGCACTGTCACTGCTTTTATCCTCAGCAAGGTTCTTCCCTCCTCAAGATCCCCCCTTTACTATAGCTGAGGGCAGCCCGCAATGGTGGGAGCTGGGGATGAGGTGCAAGGCTCTGCACAGCTCCAGTTGAGAGGCAGATCCCACCATGGGCACAGCATGATCTGACCAGGCAGGGACAACTTCAGGCTTCAGTCTCCAACCCACCACCTGGGTTTCCTCACAGCCCTCAGGAGCAGGAGAGTTATGCACGTTTTCTCTGCCATAGCAACAAACACCATGCATAAGGGATACTATATCTTTGTGCATCCTTTGAAAACTGCAGATTCCCTGCTAGCCACACTCCTCCCAGCCCTCCCCAGTTAGCTCTTCAGTACTGATGTTCAGAAGCAACATTTATAGAGATGGGGTGTTCACAGATCACTGCGGGATTGCACAGCCAAGTCCTAACGTGTCAATCATTACCTAGCAGCAATGACACAGGTGGGAGAAGGCCAATCCTCCCTTTTTTCCTTTTCCAGGCAGCAGCTATTTAACAGCCCCACTAGCTGGTATGGAGAGTGAAAAAATCTGAAGCTAATTAGCCGATTCCAAAACTTGCTGGTAGTGGAAGAAGCCAAGTGATTCCCCAGAGCAGCATACTTGGATGCATCCTTCCCAACATGCTCAGCCTCATTGAACATAATGGAACAGAACACTGGCCTTCCTGATCATGTCACTGCAGCTGGCAATGATTAACAGAGACATGCAACCCCATTACTGCTCCAGTCCTAGAGCTACTCACAGGCCTCAGTGTTTAGCTATGGGGAGAACTGCAAGCAAATCAACACTTTGTATGCTTAATGTTACAATAAAGCCCCATCCACGCTGTGCTGTGCTCTCCTGCCAGCACCAGGCTCTGCTCGGAGGGCCTAGCAGTACGCAGATGTATTCTGACACCACACTTCTGAGCTTCAGGTAAGCTTTTGAGAAAAAGTGTATTTCACACACAGATAAAACCAAGATGAAACACAATGCAAGCACTTGAATGTCATTTCTTGTACCCACTTATTACAGACTGACTTACAGCAGACATGACTAAGTTTGCTACCACACCAAGTTTCGTTACTGCAGCCAGAGCTGGTCTGAGCCCCATGGTTCAGTCACAAATTGCTTGCTCCAAGAGTGTCAAAAACCTGCTTAGTTCAAGTACGTAGAATGAGGCAGATGTGCCAATAACCCCTTCATGACATTCCTGCAAGTCAAGTATCCAGAACACACTGGAAAAACTTAAGTCAGATCTTGAGCAATGGTTTAAGATCACTAATTCAGTTTTGCTACCTGACAGCACACTGGCTGCCAGCAGGTTTGCTACTGGATCCCAGTCCCAGGTAAGGATGAGCCATCACAAAATGGATTCCAGTCACAGGTAAAGGTAAACCATCATCAAAAGCCAAACTGACTTTGTGACAAGGTGTCACTCTGTGAACAGTTGGCCATGGGCTACACTTGCTGTGGTGTAACCAAAGACTTGTTGACATTATCTTATGGTGCAGCTGCTACTTCAAGGGTTCAATGGAACATGGAAAGGTGGCTACAGCAGAGGGCAAGGTTGTCCAGCAGATCCCTGTTCACCAGCGAGAGTCCTGCCTGGAAGGTAACAAAGAAGGGTCCAGAAGTGACAATAACACCAGAAACAAGGATGCAAAGCAGAACTTTGCAGAACAAGGGAAAACACATTACAACACCTGTGAAATAAACTGAGTATCAGACAAGATCCAGATCATTTGCTGGAACAAGGGACCTTGAAATTCAGGTTCAAGAGCTAATGCAAAAGAGCTGGAGATCAGCACGTCTGGATGTCTGGCAACGTAAGCATGTTAATCCTGGAACACTACAGTCAGGAGTTCTAGTAACGAAGAGTTTAGAATTACATCCCAAGACTGATGAAAAATGAAATTGTACATTACACTACCAAGATGACTATACAAGACAGAAGTACAGAATCTCATCACTGTCAATTAAAGCAGAGGAATGTATCAGACTTGTCAATCAAAGGTTAAAATAAAGACTACTGCAATGTCCAATAAGCTTTATGAAACTCACAGGGATATTCAATCAAGCACTCATTTATGTCCTCAAAAATTTCTGGATCAGTCTCAGAGCTGCTTGTACCAGTAGTTTGAGGTGACTCTCACATAGCACACACAAGGCAAGAGTAGTGGTTACTAACACATTCCCACCAAGCCAAGACTCTACACAGGGATGAGCTGCAGATGGGCCACTTCATCACGACAGAAAGTTTAAACGTGTTCTTTTCTAGGCACTGAGAGCACCTCGTCAACTAGTCAAGTGAGTTTAAGATCACATTCCCTTTTCCCCACAGTGCTCATCTAAGAATATCTTCGTTACATCGGAACTAAGAAAAATCCACCCAAGCCAAGTCGTATGTACAGAGGAATCGGGTCTGGAAATCCTCATCTAAGAACCACAGTAAGTTACTTGTTGTCTCTGAATGAGACAAAAGCTTAAAACCGAAAACCACGCAGCTTTGATGCAAGCTCAGCATACAGGTATGGAGTGCTGCACTGTAATTCCACAGTCAGAAGTGTGATGTCAGAATACCCACAGTATAAGATTACATAGAAAGTCACCAAGTTATATTATATTGCTTGTTACCTACCTGTACGCAGTCGGCAATGAGAATCTTGGAGCAAGCAGGAATACTACATCCGGGTCCTAATGTCCATTGCCATTTGTGGTACTACGTTCCTCACAGTTATGAACTGCAGAAATGCTGGCTAAGTGCAGTTATGTAGCAGGCCACTAGTTTAAAGTGTAAATTGCAGTCTCAAACTCCAGCAAGAACTTGCTGCCACAGTAAACGGTTGCCAAGGAGAAGCCAAGAATTTGTCTACCACAAAATCTCAAAGCATTTTCAGTTTCTCATCAGCTGTATAAATGATTAGTGTAATGTATCTACACCAGAAGGTAAGATTATTCTGCATTCATTTCTGAGAAAGTGTGAAGACATATGTATAACGATACCAGTTTCTACTTGCTGCAGTTTTTAGAGCTCCAAGCATCAAAATGGGCTCAATTTTGATAAAACAAGCTAAATTGCAACAGCCAATGTCCTCCAAGTCCAGTACAAGACTGTTATGTGATCCAGACCATCCAAAAACAGGTCTGACCAGCAAAGCACTTTTCTGAAAGATTTTAAAAGATTCAATTATATAAATCTGAGTTTATGAAAAAAGTCCAAAACCTCATAGGAACAGATCAAAGGAACATCACTTTCTTGCCTCCCACATTTAGTAACTTTTATCACATTTTAAAGTTGACATGTTTGCCAGCTTTTAAGACACCATCTTTAAAAGGTCTTGAAAAGAAGTTGGCTAGTTCATCATATGCCTGTTTAGTACATGCAACTCAAAGCAGAACTTGTTTTAGAAATTCTGCTTATGCAGCTACAACAAAGCCAGATTTAACCAAACTTGCAGATGTTTTGAAAACTGCCAAATCTTTCAATATATTTACTAATCATGGTTTTGCAGCTCAGCTATTTTAATACCTAGCAACAGTAGCTTACGTACAAAACAGGGGTACCCAAAGACAAGCTCTGTAAGGTACAAAGACAGCAGCATCCTTCACTCTTCCAAGTTACAGAACTACAAAAGAACATACTTTAGGATATGCACCAGCATCTCTTTTAATAAAGAATGACATGTAATCTGAAAAATAAACTGAAAAAATTAATTTAATGTTCATGTTCAGAATTCCCCACCTCGGACACCTTCACCTTTTGTGGGTGTCCCATGAACACCCTCCAGAAAAGATATTGTTTAAAACCGCTTCAATAATGCAAATTGCATCGATACTGCACATTTGTAAACTATCCAATACAAGTAACTTCCAAATACTTGGTCTGCAGTTTATGAACTGCCAATTTGGAATTTCCTCAAGAGCAATTCGTTGTTGTAGCATGTCATCAACCCCCAAAGTTTTCTGGGTAAACGAAAAGCATTCACTAAACAAGCTGAATTGCTCTTTAGTGAGCTTCACATTCCAAGTCAGCGTTACCTGTATCAGCATTTCCCAACTTGCTATTCTGTCATTTAAGGGGTAACAGTACTTCAAGAGGGATCAGACATCTGTACCCTAAAAACCTGCAATCTGACACTTAAGTTTTAACCACAGGGAAAATTTAGCAGAAAATTTAGAATTAGCCAATGCTTAGCACAAGGAATGGAAAGATATTGGGAAGATTAAAGCTATTCACAGAACTCCAATGGTTGGGGATCATGTGAAGGTACAGCCAAACTAAGTTTACCTACTTTGTGCCAAGCAGGTTGATGTATCCTGCATTAACACCGAGGTATTTGACACTGGGAAGTCACGTTCCCAGCTTACCTGGTACATTGTAATAACAAGCAAAGCAACTACCTTACCAATGAGTCCAGAATGCTTTGAAATTCTTCTGGGGCTTAATAAAATGAACAGCAAACTAACGAATTCATCAGATCTTCTACAAAAAGAACCTTAAAGGGAGTTTATTTGCACTGTGTAGTATTAACTCTTAAAACTCCAGATTCAGATACTACTTTTGAAGCATTATCTCCAAACATCAATAATAAAAGAGCGATAACCATCATGCAAGCAAGCTGATTGCTGTATTTTACATACAGGATTTTAGGATTTGCCCACCAGCTACACGATTTAAGAAAAGTTCCTGCAGTCCCCATAATACAAATGATTGTATTCTGAACTAGGCAAATTAGTCCACTGTTAGCATGAGGACACAAGCAAGTTAACCTTAATCACTCGAGTAACGCTTCTGGTCTTTTTGCCAAGCAATTTCAGGCAGGTGTACAATATGGAGCAAGGCCAGATCCTGTAATCTCAAGACAGCTTAAGAGCATATAAATATCACATTAACAATCCTTTAGTTAGGAAGTCAGCCAATACAAGGCATTCTATGAATTTATTTTAAAATAGCCATTGCTAGTCTTCTGCTTAAAGTCTTTGAAAGATTCCAAGCAGTAACTGCCAGGGTGGTAAGTGCTACCATCCCACCACCCATAGCTAAAATATGGAATTCATTACTGCACTGCTTGCAGTGAAGCTTTAAATAATGTATCTTACAGCATTTGTAAGATTTCCATTTGCTTCCTTATTGCAGCACAATTACTGCTCAAAAGATCTGCACCTACTGCAAAGTTCAGCTACAATTTAACCCAATCTTTGGCTAGAGAGGCACTATGGGAAGAGATCTCACTCTTCACTGCAGTTCCACACCCTGGTCTAGTCCGACCTCAGCTCGAGGCTCTCAGGTTACTGTGGCAGGTGTGGTATTCGGCCTCCTTTGTTTAACCACGACTGGCAAGAAGAGTTACTACATTTAGTTTTCTATTTATTTGAAGCACAGTAAAAAAAAGGTTGGTACACTTTGGGAATTCAGTGGCACAAGGTACACTGCCATCAAGTTAGGGACGTTATACATCAAAAAAACAGCTAAATTTGATTTCGAAACACTGCATTACATAATTAAATTGTACTCGCCCAAACAGACCACTTACAAATATTAGGTCAGTAAGTTTCTAACATCCATAAAAACGTAGCTTTCTTACTAAAATGCAAGAATTAAGAAGTCGGTGTCTAAACAAGACAGACAAAAACAAACTGGAATGAAACTACAGGTCACATCTAAAATCGGGGCTTTTTGTTTGGGGCTTCATATTCTTCTCTCCCTCTACCATATCCTGCTGGTGTTCCAGGCCCCATTCCTCTAGGACCCTGGCCACCCACGGGCCCCGCACCTCCCTGCCCAAAGCGTTCAGGACGCTATTGGAACAGAATTAACAGTTCATTATAAGTAGTTGATGTCCATGTGTGTTAAGTATATATTTTTAGAAGGTTCCGTAGTCAAGGTTCGTCGATACAATCACCATTGAGCCGATCCACAGGTACCGGGAACATAGAAAGGAAAAAAGGGTAATTTAAAAATTAGTTTATTGTAATACATGCCTTGAGGTATGTTCCCACTTGATGCATTCTCATACATCTGTTACAAAGAACAGATCCTCCCTGCAGTGCTAGAAATGTAAGCATTAGTGCAGATGTGAATTAACAACTTTTCCAAATGAGCTCTAGCAAAATTTTCAACCAAGTTAATGCAAATAGCTTGCAAACTTCTCACCTTTAGTGCAGTAAAAGCTCAGATTACATCACTGTCATTTCCAAATAAGCCTAATGAGAGAACGCAGCTCCGGTTGGCTGAAGCAGGAGCTGACATTCATCAAATGTAACAGAATGCCTACTCACCAGGACTGGCATGTGCTGTCTAGAGACCATGTGCTTTTCAAGATGGGGTTAAGACTACGGTCTGCTGACTAAACTGCAGAGGCCTTTGGCAGTACCAAAACTCATTGTGAGCACTACTGCATTGCAAGAAGAAAAAAAAAAATGTGAAAAAAGCTACTGACCAGTGCTTTACCTAACCAACGCAACTGCTCGAGCAAAGACTGGCACTTGTTCAAACCCCACGTACTCCGGAGCTGCTGGTGCTGCATCAGATGCAAAACGTGTTCCAAGCACTCAGTGTTTCCAGTTAGAGCAATGCACAGAGGGTTGTGTGCATCCAGGCAGTATCTCCCTTCCCACCCCACCTTCACCACAAGCTCTTGGAAAATTCACAGCTTAACAGCACTGAAAGGTTTCACACCAAGGTGTAACAGCTAAGTTACTCTGCAATAAAGCAGAGACTTCAGGTCTATTTACTTGTACCTCTAGTTGCATGTACTTCATACAGTTACTGTATTACTAGGTGTGATCAGCATTCAACCTACAGAACTTACACATGATGAGGTCAAAGAGAGCTTTAAATTTTCATTTCAACCAAGGTTCCCACTACCGAGTCACAGAACAATGGTAGGTGGTTTGTTACAAAAAGTATCTGCAACTGAAAATGCACACTTCAGAGCTCCTGACTTCTGAAAGTCAGCACCCAAGAAAGGAGTTTCACAAATATTATTTAGGTTATTTCTGCCTAATTCATGGCAGCTTCAGCTCATCTCCAGTTCTGTTTAAAGGTATCAGCCCAGGAACTGTGACAGCATTGTGTGGCAGAGATCTCCAGCCTAAGAAACTCTAGGCAGTTAATCCACCTCACTGTCACACCTTTTGACCAGATCACATTTCAGGTACTACACAAGTTCAACATGCACCTGTACCATGGTTTTCAGGAGAAATATGTACATAGTATCCACCACACACTGCCTAACTGCTCACAGGAAGCTCAGGAACTGCTTAGATATCAGTAGATTATCGAGATACCTTAAGGCCAACAGCACTGTCTACTGAATCAATGATGCTCTCTGAAGTTACCATTCCAAAGATATGGTTCCCCAAAAATATAAAACAGAAGATATCTGACAAGCTACTATGGTAGCTCAGCACATTAAGCCAGAGGCCTAAACCCACCCAAAAATCATTTAGTTCAGCTTGTGCTACAAGTGTACACCCTTTCAGGAGGGTGAAAGCACACTGGTATCGCCACCTAAGCCAACAGATTCCCATCCTGCCCATTAAGCACTTCTGTAATCTACATCCGTGGTGCTTCAGTGTAGGAACACCACGCAGGCTCCAAGCCCAGTCACACATGTAGTGTGCCAAAAATAGTAGTTTGGAAACATACCTCGGAACAGGAGATACGCTGTAGCTTTAAAAGGCTCTACCTTTGTGACATGCCCAACACGGGAAAACAGATCGGGCTATCATTTCTTTGGGGGACAGGAACCACAAATGGCTACAGTCCAGGATAGCTGGAACATGCCTGAATCTAAAAACCAGCATTTCTGCTCTTCTACAGCAACATCAGCACAGACTAAGGGATATGCTGTTTACCATTGATTACTTAAGTTAATCTGCTGCTGGAACAGACCTGAGCGCAGATTTTGGACTGAACAGCATACCCAGACCAACATGCATCCAGCCTACCTAGGCTTGGAAGGGCCAAAACAAACAGTGTTACACACTGGGAAGGAGAACAAAAAATCTCTCTTGTCCATCAATACAGAACATCAAATTACTGAAAAGCTACCGCATTAAGTATTTTGATGCAATTTGTCAGATTCTCTAGAATTCGTAAAAAAATCCTTCCAAGCCTAACAGTGACGCAGAATTTCCAAAGTCCAATGAAGTCAGTTAATTGCAAATATGCTTAAGAGCACATTTGAATTCACTTACAAACAATTTTCTGAGTGTGTAAGCTACCATAAAGGTTATCAACTACTCTAGTGCTACACACTGCCACACTGTCCTCTGTTAAACACCTGATAAGAGAGTCAGCAGTTAACAGTGACATTTCCACAACCATCCGAACACTGGAGAACTCATTCCCAACCACAATTCCCTTGTGCTAAGCTAAAGCCACCACAGGATACGTTACCATGTCACTTCCCATCATAGAACCACTCATGGCTGCTTGGCCAACTCCTGGATTAGCTTCATAACCTATGCCGCCACCACCTCCCAGAGGTGGGAATTTCTGGGCTGCTGAAGCATAAGGATCTAAGAGAGAGAAATATATAATCATATTCTGACAATTTCTAAGTCAGCCAAATGAAGTAATTACTTAAAAGATTCTTTACCTCCCATGTTCATTGTGGCAGCACCACCCATTCTCATGTCTCGCTCCCTCTGCATAGAAAAAACACCTTTTACCTTGGATAATCAACCACCAAAATCCAGACTTTTCAGGACACAAAGCACATGTACAGCCAACTACTGCCACTGCCCCTACACACACACAGCACAGTCGCCAACCCAAAGGAAGCAAAACACAGCGACCTCGAAAATACATCAACACAGTTCCTGAACGTGGTAATGCATCCCAAACCCGCCATGATGTCACTTACTGGATCCATGTAACCCATTCTACTATAATTCTCTTCCCTCTGTCTTCTCATCTGCTCTTCCATCTCCCGCTGACGGATCATCATCTCCTCCTCCCGCCGGCGACGCTCCTCCTCCTGCCTGGTCACCCCAAAGCAGACTGTTAAACCCCAGGAGTGGAGCACGTTGAACACACACCACCATCACTTGCTCCAGCAATACAAAAGCACTAAATGATTACACTTAAGCAAAAAAAAACCCCATACTCTATGATGCTCAAACATTTGAGGAGAAACTTACACAGCAGTTCAATTTCGCAAACACAAACTGAAGCAGCAATGGTGTTTCTTGAAAAATAAAAACTTTCATATGTAAGTAATTGGGAAAAAAAAAAAAGCATAAATGTAACTTTGAATAAAATCCCATGAAAGCCAAACTAACCTCAGCTGAATTTCCTTGCGTTTCTGCATTTCCTGATTATGGAGTTCTTCCATACGCCTCAGCTCCTCCTGGCGCCTCATGAGGTCTGCAGGAATGAAGCCTGTGAGCAGCTTTTTCACAAAATGTCACATTTTAATTATATCTGAATTAGATATGCCTCAGCTGCACTGTGGCAGAGAACTACCTTCTAGTGTCACCACCGTTCTTACCAATACCCACTGACACAAATACCGAAAAACTACCAGCTCCTCTTTACCTCTGAAATTCTCAAGTTCATAGTCAGAAGTATAAATTTACTCACTAAACCATTCAACAGCCATACATTGAAGCTAGCATTTAAAGCAAAAAAATAGTAAGAATTCAGAACTAATTACCTTGACGCAGGAGGTTTGCCTGATGCTCATGATAAGCATCTTCCATCTCACTTTCAAGTTTGTCCTTGGCATCTTTCATGTTTTTTGCCACTTGCTCTCTCTGCTGCTTTTCCATTTCATCTAAAGATTTCCATCTCTGGGAATATTCGAATTCAAAACTGCCAGGCTGAGCAAAACGGGGAGGAGTCTCTCTTTCCCTGCAGAAAGGAAGATGCTCAGAGTGGGCAATCCTGGAAACTCAAGGTCAATACAAGATCACAAGCAAAATAACTGAATTATCAGGGAACATCAAGAACACCCTGAGAATACCTGACAACCATGGGATAGGGAACTAGCTGTGATGGAAATGCTGCATCTTACACACTGAGATAACAGCACTGGATACAAATAATTATCATGGCATATATGGAGACTCCTACACTATCACACCCAAGCAAATCTTCAGAGTGCTACTGCTTGTTTACCACGTTCTTAACTGGTTTTAGACACCTCACTGCTGACAGCTCCAGGTGCAAAATCCTCAAACAAGACAGGCCTTTGCCCGAGCAGGCACAACTGAGGTGGATTTTCCCAGTGCCAAAGCACTGTGTCAAAGGCAAGTTAATAGCCTTCACTTTCACCTAAATAGTTCTCAAAATGCCTGAGCGCCAACAGTTTGTTTTGTCATATAAAGAAACTAGAACTTAAAATTCAGTAATTAATGGAACAAAACTCCCAAGTTTAAAAGCTTTCTGTACATTACCAATATAAAGTATTTCAACATTTTGGAACGCTGTATTAATCCACATTCTTCTCCAAGCTGCCTCTAAACGACTTAGAATTTTTGATCAAAGCAAGGAATTTTGAACACTTTCTAGGCCAAACAAGACTGACTGGATCTCCCTCCCTGCACTTCCTTTTGTGATCCGGGAAAATATAAAATTCCTACAACAGACAGATTTAATATACAGATTCTAACACAAACCTGCTGTTTCGGAAAAGATTTCTCTTTACTCTAATACTACTCTACACTCTTTGCTCCTTTATGCCAGTAGTCAGCTCATAAGGCAAATCCACATGCAACAAGTTTATACTAATCATGGAATGAGTTAAAATTTTACTTTATTTCTCATTTCAAACCATGAATGTAAATTTCCAAATTCCCAATGGGATCATCAACCCGAGACATGCCTTAAGGGAGACGACAGCTCTCAACAATAGCATGAAACAGTTTGAGTCTGATTTTTCAAGTTTCTACATACACCAAAACCATCTGCCAAGCTGCTATTTCTTTGTAATACAATGTAGAAAACTGCTTGTGTAACACTTGGTGAACACACTAAACAAATCATTATGTTACTTTAAACTATGAACAAACAAAACCCCCAAGAACTGGAAATACAACTGAAAATCTAAAGCCTGTTACTGAAAAATTTTCCATATTCCTCAGTGCCAGAGACAATACTACTCAAAACATCACTGATAACCCTCTTTATATCAAAAGATAGTGCCTACTTTTGATACATCGGATTCTTCTGAGCAAGCTTTTCTGGAAGACCATCTTCATCATCCAGTTGTTCCAATGGTTCCACAATAACTGGCCTGGGAGTGCTGAACAGAAAATACTCATTTTACTCCTCTAAAAGCCTTTATTCTGAAAAACTAGAATCCTACAGTCTTTATTCAGCTTAAAACTAAAATATCCTGGCTAAGTACTTACGTTGTCAACAAAAACACCCCCTCAGTACACCGTTCAAACGCTTTCCTTGCAGCTGGCTTCGATGCAAACTCAACAATGCCTTTTCCTGTTGATCTACCTCGATCATCTACAATCACAACAGCTCTTTCCACCGGACCAAACTGGGAAAAAGCTTCCTCGAGCAACTCGTTGGACACGTAGGGCGAGAGGTTCCGCACCGACAGGGCAGCGGCGTGAGTGGCAAAGCGAACGCGGAGCTGCCGGCCCCTCATGGGGGTATCGTCCAACTCTGCCTTTGCGATTTCTGCAAGAGCTCTAGATTCCTGGAGAAAGTTCAAAACCCAGTTTTAGAAAACTAAGCTGTACATCACCATATCGCGAGAACGAAACGGAAGAAGACACAACATGAATGCCTACCAATTTAATGAATCCAAAGCCTTTCCCCTTGTTGATAAAAACCTCTCCCGGCTCCCCATATTTAGCAAACAGTCTTTTAAAGTCTTCGTCTGTGATATCAGCAGGCAAATTCCCAACAAACAACCGGCAGCGCTGTGTGTACGTCTTCTCCCCGGGTCGCCTCAGGAGAGACAGGTTCGCTTTAAAACCCTACAAAGAATCACACCAGTTCGAGTCATCACTGGGTGCTGCACACCAAGCTGCGGGGAACCCTGAGGACCCCCGGGAAACCCAAACCGCAGCCCCGGGACCACCCGGGCACCGCGAAGAGATCAAAACCGCAGCCACGGGACCGCCAGGGACACCGCGAGGAGATCCAAATCATAGTACCGTGCCACCGCGAGGGGTACCTCGAGAGAACCCAAACCGCAGCCCCGGGCAACGCGACGGGACCCAAACCGCAGACCCGGGACCGCCCCGACACCAGGGACCGCTCGGATCCCGCTGAGGCGCCGCCGCCTCTCCCCCGCTCCTCCCCTCAAGATGGCGGCGCGGGCGCGCGGAGCCGCCGCCATCTTGTGCCTGAGGGATGTTGCGGGGGGGGGGGCCGCCGTGACTCACCTCGTCGGACAGCTTCTCGCTCCTGTCTCCCGAGCCCTGCTGTGCCCCGAGGCTCTGCTGGCCCTGGTGCTGCTGCCCGCGGCCCCGCGGCTCCCCGCCCGGCCCGCCACGGTGCCCGGGACCGCCCTTGTGCGGCCCCTGCTGCGGGCCGCCCGGCCCCTTGGGGCCGCCGCCGGGAGACTGTCCTTGTCCTTTCTTAGGGCC
>VXAD01002621.1:49348-63266 GCA_013399195.1 Dicrurus megarhynchus | reverse complement strand
CTGCGGGCCGGCGGGAGACGAGGAGGGAGCCGAAACCGGCGGCTGCTGTTGTGGCTGCTGCCCCGCGGGAAGCGCAGAGGATGGAGGCGCTCCCGCCTGGCTGCCCGTGGGTCCCGCCGTCGTGGCCGAGGCTGAAGAGGATGAAGAAGGCGGAGCAGGGGTGGACGTGGGAGGCTTCGGCGGTTCGGGCTTCGGGCCTCCTCCCGGCGGGCCGCCTGGGCCTTGCGGGCCGCCCGCCATCGGGCCGCGGTTCTGTCCCATGCCCATGCCGGGCGGCGGCGAGCGGAAATCGTGGTTGGGGCCGCCGCGGCCGCCGCCGCCGCCGCGCCGATGAAAGCCGCCGCCGCCGCCGCCACGGCTACGGAAGCGATCCCGCGACATGGTGGAGCGGAGAGAGGAGGAGGAGAGAGCTCCGGCCGCGGCGGCTGCTACTGCTCCGCGCCCGCTGCGCAAAATGGCGGCGAGCTAGACGGCCTCGCCGCCGCCTTTGTCCGCCCCTAATATAGTGTCCCCGCCCCCGGAAGCCCCCCTCCGACCCACCAGCCAACCACCGGCACTGACGAAGGTGACTGACAGGCGAAGTCAGCAATAGTGTGTCGCAATTCCGCAAACTCTTTGATCTCATTGGTAACGAGCCTGCCCTCTGTCCATTAGCGCGTTTGACCGCCGACGTTGGCACGGGACGGTCCGTTAACTCCCCGCGTGCTGATTGGGCAGTTTGAGCGGCGGGAGGCGAAGTCACGGCGGGAGCGCGGGTCATGATTGGCTGGGTCGGCTGTCAATCAGGCGGAGGCGCGGCCCGGGTCTGACTGCGCGGCGCCTCCGGGCACCCTCACCCCCGGCTGCGGCTGGAAAAATGTCAAATAAACGTAATTTCAGTTACAGTTCGCTGCTTCAGCGCGGCCGGAGCCTTCGTTTCTGCTTTGAAACCCAATCTGAGATAAAAAATGTCTGATTTATGCATTCAAGGGTGGTAGTGGAACCCCGGCGCCAACATGGTGGGGTCACGTTCACTCTTTTGTGTGAAAAGTCTGGCAGGGAAGCACCAAAAAAGAACCCTGATCTGGGAACAGCGATCCTTGGTTTCCAGACTCCCTGGGAATGCAGGACACGGCTTGGTGCGAACAAAATCGATGCAAATTTCCCAAAATGTACCCGGTGCATTCTGAGGTGAAAAATAAAGCAGCTGTACCAAGTCCATAGTGGTTACAGTCCCGACACTCCATGTTCTATTACAGAAAACAGGCCAAAAGCACATTGCATCTCTTTAGTGTCCCTGGTTCCAGCAGTGCCGCGCAGGAAACACAACATGACTCCAGCACGACGTTTTTATACCTTCCCTTCACCAGTGTTTCAGTCCATCCCCCTCTCAAGCTCCCAAGGATGTTTCACATTCAGTTTCAGGTCTGAAAAAAAACAAAAACAAACCCCGTGAGAAACCCAACGGAAAGTCCCATGCTAATTGCACAGAGCTGGAACTGTGGCAGTGCTGTGATAAAACATCATCAGTCTCATAAATATTTCTGATACCCTGGGGAGGTCAAAGGTCAGTTTCATTCTTCATTGAATCATGGAATCACAGAATAGTTTGGGTTGGAAGGGACCTTAAAGCCCATCCTGTTCCACCCCCTGCCGTGGGCAGGGACACCTTCCACTACCCCAGGTGGCTCCAAGCCCCATCCATCCCGGCCTTGGACACTTCCAGGGATCCAGGGGCAGCCACAGCTTCTCTGGGCACCCTGTGCCAGGGCCTCCCCACCCTCACGGGGAACAATTCCTTCCCAATATTCCATCTAACCCTGCCCTCTGGCAGCGGGAATCCATTCCCCTTTGGTCTGTCACCCCAGGCTCTTGTAAATTGTCTCTCTCCATCTTTCCTGCCAGCTCCTTCAGGTGCTGGAAAGAATTAGGTCTTCCCAAAGTCTTCTTTTCTGCAGGCTGAACAATCCCAATTCTCCTAGCCTTTCCTTGCAGGTGAGCAACAAAAAAAATTCCCTACGGCTTTATATTTTCTAAGTAAAAAGGAGCCACAGATTGATCCTGGCCCCAAATCAGTGGTGTAATGGCTGTGGGACTTCAGCCACTTCCAAGCACTGTAGGATGGAAACTCCACGTTGTTTTAAAATGGATTCTGGCCGTGGCCCTGCTGCCGGCAGTGAGTGTTTCCACCACGAGGTGTCTCAGAGGTTAAATCACTGCAAGAACAAATTTGGGACTGGCTCTTATCGCACACAAACAACTGGCATCGCCTCTCTGTCATGTCTGGTTCTGTCTCTTCAGGAAACAAATAAAACTGAGTAGAAAAGGGTTGAGTTTGCCTTTGTTGTGTCTTAAGTATAAGTGAACTGTATTTTAGGGAGCTACAAATTTTTATCATTCTTCAAGAGAAATAAAGAGTATAATTCTACTCCCAATTCTGCAAAAATCTGCATGACAAAAATCAGAACAACAGAAAAAGGGAGGGGCAGCTCTGATCTCTGCTCTTTGTGACCAGGGACAGGACCCAAGGGAAGGGCTGGAGTTGTGACAGGGGGAGGTTAAGTTGGTTATTAGGCAAAGTTCTTCCCCCCAGAGGGTGGTCGGGAGCTGAACAGGCTCCCCAGGGAATGGTCACGGCCCCAAGGCTGCCAGAGCTCCAGGAGCGTTTGGACAATGCTCCCAGGCACAGGGTGGGATTGTTGGGGTGTCTGGGCAGGACCAGGAGTTAGACTCGATGATCCCTCTGGGTCCCTTCCAACTTGAGATATTCTGTGAGTCTATGACTCTATGAAAAAATCTGCACAACAAAAATCTGTAGAATTTATCCGAAGTCCACAAAGTGGCTTTGAATTTCTCCAGGTCTAGTAGAAGCCAGGGTAAGAGTCCATGTTTTGCAACTGCAATATGAGTGTTTATCCTGGTCTTCAAATCAAAGAAAAACTGATGCCTGAGCAGGACTTGAAGTAAAAACAACCTCTGTTAACAATCACCTGTTTTGTAAGTGTTCGTGCTGAGCAGCTTGCTGGTTTCATATAAAAACAAACACTGACGAAGAAAGCTTGGGATGTTCTCCCCAGTATGTTCCAGTGTAAACAAACACACCTGAGACTGGAAATTCTCTGTGACACCTGGGGTAAGAGTTGAAGCATTTCTCCATCCTTCACACTGATCTGTTTATTGGGATGCTCAGTGCATACATACATTAGTTCAATTTCATAGGGGTCATTGAGAGAAGCAAAAAAGGAAGAACTCCAGACCTTTCTCACCCTCAAAATATTAATCTATTTAAAAATAACACTAGTGTTACTACTTCTGAAGATTTTTCATACTGTACAACTGATCTAGAAATTGAATTAAGCCATGGTAAGAAGCGGTCCGTGACTAATAAGGAAAAGACCTGTAGCAGCCTTAGAGGAATATGACAGAGGGAATCAGGCTGACACAGAGGTGCCCAAAGTTCTGAATGTCTCAGCTGCCATGAGCACAGGGCAATCCTCAGGTAATCCCTGTGTGGAGCTCAGCAGGTGATTGATTTAGATAATTTTTTTTCCTAAACTATTTCCTCCTCTTATAAACATAAACACAAGACTGGCAAGGAGAAATCTGAATTATCTCTGTATTATTAATTGCAGATTGTAGGAAGAAGGAGCAGCGTGTGTCCAAGCTGCTAATTAGGAATAATTACCCCATGAGGCTCTGTAAGTGTCCCAAGTACAAACAAACACAAATCCCACTAACATCCTTTCTCACTGAAGAAGCAATTAAATGTTGAGAGGAGAAGCCACGTCTGCACTCCCTGGGCACTCCCTAGACAATTTTGACTAAGCAGAAAACAGTTTAAGGGCTGTGTGCACAAATTCCAGGATGTCCCAGAACTAGAGGTGCTCAGGAATTTTAGGAATCAGGAAGCGAAGGGAGGAGTGGGAAGGGAGAGCAGAGCAGGGAGGCACCCAGAAGGTGCAGAGTAGAGTCCTTGCCCTGCTGCAGGCTCTCCTAAACCAAGTCTGTGGAGCACTGGGATAAACCTGCCTGGAAGATTAGGGATTCCTGCAGAACATTCCATCATTCTGAGGTTCACCACGGTGTCATGAAGAAATATCATCTTTGCTAGAATAAAGGAAGAAGCAAAATGCCAACAGCATCACCTGGTACCCGAAGCTGAGGCAGGATGGCAGGAGTGGCCAAGAGCTGCTGCAGTGTCTCTTCGGCTCACAGCAACTTTCCTGGGCACTCTCCCTCCAGCACTGTTTTCACCTCTCCTTGAACACAGATTAAATCTGCTCTCCAACAAGTTTTCCCTCTCTACCATGACAAATATGCCTATAGGCTTAAAAATAGAGAGCTCTGAGATTGGGAAGTTCTGTGACTTGACAAGACCACACAATCTGGATAAACTGGTCTTTCCCTCCTCTTGCTGCCTGTGTCTCCTCTCTCAGCAGTAGCTGTGCTGCCAATGGGCAGTGATCCTTGGACAGCTGAGCATGTCAATACTGTCTTCCAACAGGCTCCAAGAGCCCTCCATTCCCAGCGATGTTAATTGGAGATAAGGATGCTCACTGCCTTGCAGGAACACTCAGCACAATTGTACGACAAAGCTCTCAATCCAGACATGTCCTTGAGCTGTGGAGAGAAATGAGATAGACATAACTAGAATTTATCCCATTGCCCTACAGTTAACAGTATCCATGTCATCTATTAAGAGAATTTAATTTTCTATGGTTTTCTACCATAAAGAATTTAATTTTGTATTTCTTCAATTAAGATAATTTAAAACTCTGTCACATTTTGTCACCTGCTGGCCACAGTCCTTTAGATGCAGCCCAGAAAGCCAGCAGTGCCCTGGGCTGCATCTAAAGGAGCAAGGCCAGCAGATTGAGGGAGGGGATTCTCTCCCTCTTCTCCCCTCTGGTCAGACTGCCCTGGAATACTGCATCCAGTTTTGGTGGCCCCAACATAAGGGGAACATGGAAGTGCTGGAGCAAATCTAGAGGAGGGACATGAACTTAATAAAGGGACTGGAGCACCTTCCCTGTGGAGACAGCCTGGGAGAGCTGGGGCTGTTCAGCTGAAGAGAAGGTTGTTGGAGACCTCACAGCACCTTCCAGAATCTGCAGGGGCCTCCAGAAAAGCTGGACAGGGACTCTGCATCAGAAACTGGAGCAACAGGACAAGGGGGAATGGCTTCCTGCTGAGGAGGGAAAATTAAGTTTGATATATGGAAGAAATTCTCCCTTGTGGGGGTGGGCACAGGTTGCCCAGAGCAGCTGTGCCTGCCCCTGGATCCCTGCAAGTGTCCAGGTTGGACGGGGCTTGGAGCAACCTGGGATAGTGGGAGGTATCCCTGCCCATGGCAGGGGGTGGAATTGGATGGGCTTTAAGGTCCCTTCCAACTCAAATGGGTCTGGGATTCTGTGACAATAAATATGTGGCAAGAATAGGATGTAACTGTTACAGAGAATCCTGTTCTTCCATCTCACAGAGAGACAGGCAGGGAAACAGATACATCAACTCTGCAAAATCCCAGCAGTTCTGAGCTGAGCTCTGGTTAGTGTTTGGCTATGCATGGAATGTCAGTGGGGCAGAAGGGAGTAGTCTCGCAATGCTGTATTTCATCAGGCTGCCATGACATGACTTTCTCAAAAATCTAAAGCCTGACAATGTCTTCTCTGTATATATTTTTTTAATCCATTGCTATTTCCAAACTAAAAAGTCACACAAAAGGGGGAACAGAAAATCAAAACCATTCTTTTTTCATAACACAAAAATGATGGAAATATTAAAATAAACAGTTTCATTCTGCATTTGGAAAAAGTGATGTAGTCACGGCATGAATTCAGGATATTAAAAAGCAGCAACCAGAGTTTGTGAGTGGGCAGTAATTCCCAATAAAGATTTGAGAGGAGGTCTCCAAACAACACAAATGGCCCAAGAACTCCAGAGGTTATTTGTGTCATTCTTCAGTGACTCTCAGAAGACAAAGATAAAATTAATCCTGCTGTAGCATCAGGCACTTGAAGAGACTTCCCAGGGGATTACTGGTCTGACAACCTGACATCTATCCCAGACCTCAAGCACAATCAGATTTTGCAAAAGTCTAACAGTTCCCTTTTTGAAAATCAGTTTTGGCATCTTATTATGGTGAATATTCTCTAAACTTCATGGTATTACGATGTCTAGCAGACCCTGCAAGCAGTCTGAAGTGTCTCATGCAGGTTTTACTAATCTCACCCTGTCTTACTCCAGGGGCTCAGAGGGCACAGCTTGGTGCCAGCATGAACTCTCCCACTGCCAAAGGACCACGGGGCTGTCACAAGGAGGAGGTTTACCTGGGGTGGGAGTTTGGATTTTCTTCAGGGAGACAAGAGCAGATAGAAAAACAAAAGGAAAGACCCAAAAGCAAAGAGAAAACTCACATTTCCTCTCTTCTGCTTCAACAGAAGAATCTGCCATGAACCTGCTACAAAACTTCTGTTACTATAAACTGGATTTCTGTTAGAAAAACTTTCCAATAAATCTGTCCTGGTAGCACAAGCAAGGCATGAATATAGCTGGGAAATAGATAATGACTGTATAAGAAAACCAAGTGCAACAAAGAGAAATTTTCTGCTTGCTCTTATGGCAACCTCCAACTGCCAACCTGCTGTGGATGAGATGCACTCATGTCCCAAGAGGGCATTGGGCTGATGGTCTACAGTTAAATAAGAAACTCAGTTCTCTGTCTGGGTTTTGTTCTTCTGCTGTAGAATTTTTCCCAACAGATCACCCAGCACAAAAAATAAGCTTGAAAATTGTGCACTGACGATTTTTAAGGCTCCAGAATAAGAAAAATACAGAGTCCCTGACGCCGAGCAGCATCAGCTGCTTGTAACACAGAATTAGCTATAAAAGTCTGCATCCCACATCTGTACGTTGGTCACTGTCTGTTTAAATATTTCATGATGTGTGCAATTAAGTTCCTTACTCCCTGTTGACTCTGTGACTTTAGAAATCCAAAGTACTTATCTTGACCTATGTTTGGGGCTTATTTTCACGTTTGCACAGTGACAATGAATCAAACCAATTTCTTTTGTATTTATAACCAGATTCACTTTGGGGAGCTGAGAGCTGCCATATTTGGTGTGCGAAAACTGCTGTCTGGCATGTTTGGAAACAAAAGCCCGTGTTATTGAGACTTAAAAAGAGGATGCAAAATAGATTTATAATTATTGTAATTAGAATAAAAGCATGATTGCACTGAACTCAAATCCTGGTCCAAATTTCATACACATGCACAAACCATCCAAACAGAAATTAACTTCATAATTAATATTGGATCATTCCTATTAAAAAAAGGCACTATTAATTATTGATGATGCTTGTGCTTTTCCCGAGCTGTTTCCATCTTTTCCCCTCCAGTTCATGGAGTGCTGTGGCTAATGCAGTGTGTACAAATAAATCCCTCAGAGGTGCGTAAGTTACTCCACGCTCCTGCACGCAGGAGGACCTGCTCCTGGATGTTCTTATCAAGCAGAATACAGAGGGGCATTTGTTTGCACGAGCAGAGCTAGAATATTCTCTTTAGAGTTCAGCTTCCTCCTTTCATCCCACCCACCACCAGACACTTCCTGACATTTCTCCTGCAGGCAGAGCAAGGCAACTGCCTTTTTTTTTTTTCCTTTTTCAACGGCTGCTCCTTCAGTTATCTGTGGGTGGTGGGGGAAGGGGATGTTATCTCAACAGCAAACACAGCCAGAGCAAGTCTGGGAATGAGGGGGAGTTTCAGGATGGAAATAGGCCCCTGCCAGCCCTCCTGCATCTATGTCTCTATGACTAAGCATTTGCTTTTAAAAACTTGGCTTTTCTCTTTCCTTGATCCTTGTTGTTTCCAAGCCTCCTGTTCCCCTTTGTCCTGGCAGCCCCTGACATCACCAGCGCCAGGGAAATGCAAATCCTACCCAGCATGTGGAGGGACAAAGCCAGAGCAGCCCCGGAGCTGGGACACAAACCCATGTCCTCACCGCCCCCAGGTCTGCCCCCTCTGCTCAGGGCCCGACAGGAGACACCACTGTAATTGTTTTTCCACTGAAATATTCCCTGTATTTTCTTGCAGCATTACAGCCCTGCCTCGGAAGAGTTGGCAGTATGAGAGCACCTAAAATTAAGAGGTGTCCACAGTTTTGCCCATCTCTGGGACAGAAAGGCCACACATCTACACATCCCTTCCCAGTCTGTGACAACAAGGGCAGAGGAGTGCCCAAAGCACCACATGGTTTAGTGGTGAATGTGGTGGTGGTACTGGGTTGATGGTTGGACTTGGTGATCTTAGAGGTATTTTCCAACATTAACAATTTCATGATTCTTTGTGGCTACAACATCTGCAATAGCCATGTTTTCCTCTGCCCATCTCCCAAAGCTGTCCTATTTGGATGGTCACTGGAAAGAAAACAAGATTATTTGCTGTTACTAATTTGTGTTTGGCCCAAAACACACAGCAGGGCTGTTCCACCTGCAGCTGGAATTCTCTGCAGAGACCCTGCACTGGAGCAGAGGCAGGAGTGCCTGGCCCCAACCCACAGGGCTGGCAGGTTTTCAGGAGTGCTCAGCCCTACTCCGTACGGCTGGCAGGTTTTCTGGGTGATCTATATTCAGCTGTGCATGCCCGTGGGGATGTGCAAAGATCATTCATCCAGTTCACTGAACTGCAGCCTGCATGTGGAGGGGGTTTCGTGGTTCCTTTTTAAATGTCACTGGTTTAAAGAGGAATAGTCTCTCGCAGGATTGCGCAGCAGATTGGAATATGGGCACTCCAGGGGTGAATTAAAAAGCAATTCAAAAACAATAGTGTGGAACAATCTTATCTTTTCCCTGCCTTATCCAGGCATTTATCTTGGTCTGTTCTGCAGGAGTCATCACCACAGTATCTATGTATTCTGCAGTGTCTTTTTTAGCCACATTAGTACACAGACAGTTCATGTAGAATCACAGAATCAGGGAATGGTTTGGGTTGGAAGGGACCTTAAAGCCCATCTTGTTCCAGACCCTGCCACAGGCAGGGACACCTTCCACTATCCCAGGGTGATCCAAGCCCCATCCAACCTGGCCTTGGACGCTTCCAGAGATCCAGGGACAGCCACATCTTCTCTGGGCACCCTGTGCCAGAGCCTCCCGACCCTCGCAGGGAAAAGTTCCTTTCAAATATCCCATCTAACCCTGCCCTCTGGCAGGGGGAAGCCATTTCCCCTTGTCCTGTCACTCCAGGTCTCTCTCCATCTTTCCTGTTGTCCCCTTCAGGTACTGGAAAGCCACAATCAGGTCTCCCCAATGCTGAGCCAACAACACCCAAGAGTCAAGAGTAAGCCAGGTCTGAACAAGCTGAAGAATGTCCTGCTCGGGTTCCAACACCCTACAGAGAGCGGGCTTGGATGTCTCAGAGCACACCAGGGTCGGTCTGGTGGTGGCTCTCACTGTCACCTCCTCATCTGTCCATCACAGCATCAGCCTCAGCAAACCTGCAGCAGGCAGAGATTTCAACAGCACACAGCTGATTTATGACCTGTTCTAGTGACAGGATCTATTTCTCACAGAATACTTTGTATAGTGGTCTGAAAGCGTTTTCTGTTGGATGTTGAAAGATCAGATATTTACATCACTCCCTAGTCTACTGAGGAGAACCACACAATGACACAAAGATGTCTGTTCCCATTAGAATGCTCGAACAAGTTCATTTTATATGACACTATGGAAATTTACAATGCAGCCCCAAGAAGTTACAGTAGTTTTGTTGAGTCTTGTGACACCACTGGAGTTCTCATGGTATTTGAGGTTATCCTGAGTGGCTGCACATTTGGCACTGGGATTACTTGAAGACAGAGGTTTAGTCAACACAAAAACACACACTGTTTCTAAACTTCAGCCTGAAGACATGGAGGCAGCCTTTGCAATGCCTCAGAAACCAGAGGGCAAAAAGAAAAAGCGAGTTTATTTTCCTAGATACCTTAATTCCTAAACCAAACTCATCTTTTAAGGTCTTCCTCATACTTGGATTTCTCAACGTTTTTGTTAAATTAATAAATATTTATTCTTTATTATATTTATTATTTTGTACATTTATTTCTCTCTCTATTTTCTGTCTCCCTAGAAAATCCCATTCAGAAATCTGGGCATTTTCAGCTGGTCCACAGCACATCTGTGCTGTGACCCACATGCTTTTGGGACACCTGTATGTTCACAGTGGCCTTTTGTGCCCAACACCTGGGGAACCCTGAAATGTGCAGCCCTATACTGAGAATATTCTAGAATTCCTAATTCTTAAAAAAATTAAATATAAATCCCTATTAATTTTTTTATTGCTACTGTATTTTGTTTGCATTAAAAAAAGATTAAAATGTTCATTCTTTTCATTTGTAGCTATCTAAAGATAAAATTATTTTAAAATTACTATAAAATTTCACATCAGGCTCACGGTCCACATATAACATATTTTGCCAATAAAAAACTTCAAATACTTTGAGAAATTTTACAAAATGACTCATCAATTAGAATTATTTTAGACTTCAGGATAAGGATTATTTTAATTTAGATTTGAGGATGAGGATTTTTGCATAAGTGAAAAGCATTATTAAATTATCACATTAATTATCTCTCCGTCCTTGGAATGTCACGATTTCTAAGAGAGACCTGACAGGATTTCTGAAATGAATCCCAATATTCTGTATCCAGCATTTCAGGCCAGCTGAAGGACAGCATTTATAAAAGGATCACTTCAGTCACCACTGAAATGCAGGTGCTGCTTAGCACCAGCCTTTAATTGTGCAAATCAGATAAACTGGGAAGTGGAGATTTCCTTTAAGACCAAGTTTTAATTAGCAGATAAATTATTTAATTATTAAAGAGACAGGAACACATTGTCCTTATCAACTTGTGGGTGCTGGGAATGTCCGTCATTGCTCACAATAAAAAAACTCAATAACCTGTATCTCACACATCGTTTCAAATGTTTTCTTACTAAGCCATCAGTGTTCATTGGCTAGAAGTTACATAGTTCTCTTTTAATTAGTGTTCTACCTTCTACTGGTTAATGATTCTCTTGCTTCTCACGATAATTAGTGCCATGCTCAGTGTTCCTCTTCTTTTGGGTTGGTGGTTTCTTGGGTCAGTGGTCCATGAGTTGGCGGTTGTGATCTTCCCCTGCCAGAATTACCCTTTACCCAGCTGGAGTTGATTCAGCACAATTGCCAGCTTGGGTTTATTAGATTCTTCCTTATCTTGGCAGTTCTGCCAGATGTTTTTGTGGGCCATCAATTATGCATTCCCTGTGTCCACCATCAGTGGTACATCCTTCTCCCCAAGCTTTGTTAAACTCCCTCTAGGTCTGAGATCATGAAGCATGTCCAGGCCTAAACCTTAACAAGGCAACTCTACCAACAACAACTTGTTTTTCTAACACCAGGACATCGCTTAGAGCTTGTGAGCTGTTATTTGTTCCACGGATAAAATCTCCCTTCTTGTTGATGAGGCTTGAAAGCACACACGGATCAAACAGCACAGAACATCCTTAAGAAAATTTTTACATATTCTGCATTTTGCAACAGTACCAACAGAAGTTAAATTCAGTAAAAAATTACTTAATTCAAAATGAATTAATTCACGAATGACGCAGCAGAGGCACAAGAAGCAGAACAGGTGAGGTGGGCGCCATGGGGGCGCGAGGCCGTGAGGGCGGTGCTGTGGCCTGCTGGCCGTGCTGCGGGGGCCCTCATCCCGGCGNGTTCCCATTAGAATGCTCGAACAAGTTCATTTTATATGACACTATGGAAATTTACAATGCAGCCCCAAGAAGTTACAGTAGTTTTGTTGAGTCTTGTGACACCACTGGAGTTCTCATGGTATTTGAGGTTATCCTGAGTGGCTGCACATTTGGCACTGGGATTACTTGAAGACAGAGGTTTAGTCAACACAAAAACACACACTGTTTCTAAACTTCAGCCTGAAGACATGGAGGCAGCCTTTGCAATGCCTCAGAAACCAGAGGGCAAAAAGAAAAAGCGAGTTTATTTTCCTAGATACCTTAATTCCTAAACCAAACTCATCTTTTAAGGTCTTCCTCATACTTGGATTTCTCAACGTTTTTGTTAAATTAATAAATATTTATTCTTTATTATATTTATTATTTTGTACATTTATTTCTCTCTCTATTTTCTGTCTCCCTAGAAAATCCCATTCAGAAATCTGGGCATTTTCAGCTGGTCCACAGCACATCTGTGCTGTGACCCACATGCTTTTGGGACACCTGTATGTTCACAGTGGCCTTTTGTGCCCAACACCTGGGGAACCCTGAAATGTGCAGCCCTATACTGAGAATATTCTAGAATTCCTAATTCTTAAAAAAATTAAATATAAATCCCTATTAATTTTTTTATTGCTACTGTATTTTGTTTGCATTAAAAAAAGATTAAAATGTTCATTCTTTTCATTTGTAGCTATCTAAAGATAAAATTATTTTAAAATTACTATAAAATTTCACATCAGGCTCACGGTCCACATATAACATATTTTGCCAATAAAAAACTTCAAATACTTTGAGAAATTTTACAAAATGACTCATCAATTAGAATTATTTTAGACTTCAGGATAAGGATTATTTTAATTTAGATTTGAGGATGAGGATTTTTGCATAAGTGAAAAGCATTATTAAATTATCACATTAATTATCTCTCCGTCCTTGGAATGTCACGATTTCTAAGAGAGACCTGACAGGATTTCTGAAATGAATCCCAATATTCTGTATCCAGCATTTCAGGCCAGCTGAAGGACAGCATTTATAAAAGGATCACTTCAGTCACCACTGAAATGCAGGTGCTGCTTAGCACCAGCCTTTAATTGTGCAAATCAGATAAACTGGGAAGTGGAGATTTCCTTTAAGACCAAGTTTTAATTAGCAGATAAATTATTTAATTATTAAAGAGACAGGAACACATTGTCCTTATCAACTTGTGGGTGCTGGGAATGTCCGTCATTGCTCACAATAAAAAAACTCAATAACCTGTATCTCACACATCGTTTCAAATGTTTTCTTACTAAGCCATCAGTGTTCATTGGCTAGAAGTTACATAGTTCTCTTTTAATTAGTGTTCTACCTTCTACTGGTTAATGATTCTCTTGCTTCTCACGATAATTAGTGCCATGCTCAGTGTTCCTCTTCTTTTGGGTTGGTGGTTTCTTGGGTCAGTGGTCCATGAGTTGGCGGTTGTGATCTTCCCCTGCCAGAATTACCCTTTACCCAGCTGGAGTTGATTCAGCACAATTGCCAGCTTGGGTTTATTAGATTCTTCCTTATCTTGGCAGTTCTGCCAGATGTTTTTGTGGGCCATCAATTATGCATTCCCTGTGTCCACCATCAGTGGTACATCCTTCTCCCCAAGCTTTGTTAAACTCCCTCTAGGTCTGAGATCATGAAGCATGTCCAGGCCTAAACCTTAACAAGGCAACTCTACCAACAACAACTTGTTTTTCTAACACCAGGACATCGCTTAGAGCTTGTGAGCTGTTATTTGTTCCACGGATAAAATCTCCCTTCTTGTTGATGAGGCTTGAAAGCACACACGGATCAAACAGCACAGAACATCCTTAAGAAAATTTTTACATATTCTGCATTTTGCAACAGTACCAACAGAAGTTAAATTCAGTAAAAAATTACTTAATTCAAAATGAATTAATTCACGAATGACGCAGCAGAGGCACAAGAAGCAGAACAGGTGAGGTGGGCGCCATGGGGGCGCGAGGCCGTGAGGGCGGTGCTGTGGCCTGCTGGCCGTGCTGCGGGGGCCCTCATCCCGGCGGCGCGTGAGGAGCCAAGAAACCACCGACCACCTGCCGCCACCGCGACAGCTCTGGCAGCCACACCACGAGGCCACCTCCCCCGTATCGCCACTGGAAGCCCCGTGACGGTGGCGGAGCTCCC
>VXAD01002621.1:4589-49269 GCA_013399195.1 Dicrurus megarhynchus | reverse complement strand
GCCGGGGGTCCCGGGGGCACCGAGCCGCACGAGCTGCCTGGCCCCAGGCCGGCAGCGCTGCCCCTCCGGCCTCGGGGCCCTTCAGCTTCCTCTCCCGCAGGACAGTGTCCAGGCATCATCGCCATGAGCGTCTTGGCATCACTTAAATAATAAACTTGCAGCTAACCAGGAGCTGTCGTTACCGTCCGTCTCCTTGTTTAAAGCACGACGTCCTTGCTGCTCTTTATTTCAGTTGTCCATGTCAGTCCAGAGTGAGTCAAGATGGCAGCACCATTCAGTTCTTGGGTGCTCAGGCTGTAACCATTGTGTGACTTCTGTTAGCCATGGCCATCCCGGGACTTGCCTGTCACCCTTGTGTGACTTCTATTAGCCATGGCCCTTTCAGGACTTGGCTCTAGCCCTTGTGCCAGTACCTTTAGCCATGCACATCCCAGCTCTTGGTCCTTCGTTGTCGCAACTTGGGCCATCGTTGTCACCTCTTGGTCTGTAAACACATGTCCGTACTCATCTATTTGGAATCATAGAATCATTAAGGTTGGAAAACACCTCCAAGATGATCAAGTCCAACTTTACTTGAAGAATTACTTCATCTCTTAAACCAGCGGAAGGTTCTTTGTGGCCAATACTTTGTAGCTGTGAAGGAACCGTGGGTGAAATGTTTTAAGCAGTGATGAAAATAATCTTGCTATGACAGTCCTCTTTCTTGCACGCATGTAGTGTTTGGTTGAAAGCTTTCTGCCAGGAATGAGGTTAAGTCTCACTTATGCTTGAGTGGATGAGTCCATAGCCCACTACAAGACTGAGCTGTCCAGTTCCCTTTTCCCAAAGATGAAGAAGCTTCCTCATTCTCAAGCCTTGGGAAAGACAAGAGCAAAGGCTTAAGTTTTCCATTGGGTGCATGAGAGAGAAGTTTATTTTGTAGATTTGTATCAGGGAACTTGAAACTTGTGATTACACTGAAACTAATTGTTACCAAACAGAACATGACCTTCCAGGGTCTCACTGGGTGAGCTGTGTAGATGTCTGACTGCTCTTGCAGTCAGGAAATGAACATCATCTGTGAATTTCTCAGACCTGTGTCTTTCAAACACTTTATTTACAGGCTCCAGGAATTTTGTGGAATTGCTCACAGATAGTACATAAACATGCAGGTCTTTGGGGGAATCAAATATTGGCTAGCTGCAAGAAGTTTGAAGGGAAGTGGCTGCATGTAGGACGGTAACTTGAGAAATCTTGAATTAAACTTCATTGCCAGTGATTGAAGTGTTAGTGGACATAAGGAAACACTTTTACACCATGAGGATAGTCAAGTGTTGGAGCAGGTTGCTCAAAGGTCATGCAGTCTGTCCTAATGTTTCTGGTCTCTTCGTGCTCATTGCCTTGACGTGCCCCATTTATCTGTAGGGTTACTTGGTATCACCTGAAGAAAAAGAGAACATTGCCTTTTTTCTTCTCAAGCTTGTCAGTAATCCACTGAGGAATAACAAGTATCATCCAGTCAATATCATTTTCATTGGTCTTAGGAAAAATAATTTCTCTATCTGTTGGCAAATTATTCCCTGGGTGCCAAGTCTAGAAGTCACCATCAGTTATTGCTCCACATGTCCCTGTAGGTTATGGAAAGCTTCCCATGCTGTTGGCATTGACAACATTCTCTGCTCCCACTGAAGCAGAGAACTTCTTCAGTAAAATTTAGGAATTATCCAGGAAAGTGATGTTGCCCTGGGCAGGTAAGTTAGGAAAGAGGAAACAGAACTTGCCAGTGAGGCATCATCCGAAAGCCAGTTTTGTGCCAAGATGTTCTTGAGGAACATGGGGAGAAGTGAATCCTGGGCTGCTGCAAAGGCTGATGGAGCCTGTGGAGAGTGAGATTAGCAAACTGTAAATCCAGCACACAGAGATCTCCTAATAATTAATGAGGTCACGGATCACCTGCGTATTCCAGTTCTCTTCCCCATAGTGGCCCAGTTCCCATTCTACAGGAGGTCATTATTTTGGACTCTTCCAAGTCTTGTGCCTAAGGCTTAACAAGCATTTCTTATAAATATTATTTTACTTTGTGTGGAGAAAATAAAGACTAATTTAATGATTTCTTCAGACAGGAGCTTAGCAATTGGTGGTGTTTTCAGAATAGTTCTTTTCGGTATTAGAATCTTCTGCAATTACTCCAGAAGCACATACACTGAAACTGTCATGTTGCAAATCCCATGGATAAGCAGTCACCATCATTTAACTCAATCCATAAATGAGCAACAAACTAAAGAATAAAGTTTTTGCCAGTCTAAGACTGACAGAAGTTTGTATAATTTGATTTTTAATAGTTTTTGGTAAGTTTTTATGGCTAAATTGTTTTAGAGCAGGTTAATTTCTGCCCTAAATCAAAACTGTTGTATATGCTAAGGAAAACATTTAGCACATTTAACTTTCAAATTTACTACATAAGATCAATATTTACTTGAAAGGTGTCTGCTAGTATGTTTTTATGTAGTTTATAAAAATATTTATGGTAATTCAACTTTAATTTGCGTATAATATCATCGTCTTGAACAGTTAATTTTTTTGACTGGAATGTTCATTTATTTACAAGAGTTCTCTATAACCCCTTGGGCTAGACAAGACAATTTGGGCTGTACTGAAATTTGACTCTTGGACTCTCTCTCGGAAATTGATTTGGTGTGAACAGGTGAACACTTGGGTGTACACATCAATAAAACAGGTGTTTGCAAAAGATTTTTAATTTTGCATGACTGCAATTAAAAATTGAAGGAGATCATCTCCTTTAGAAAGTTTTGTTGCTGAATTACTCCAGAATGGTACAAAGTTGATGAAAACGTTTGTCTGCCAAGGCTTGTGCACCTCTCAAAGGATGTTTTGATGTCAGAATCTTTGCATTCTCTTTCAAAAAATGAGCATAATGGATCTCAGGTGTTTACATTAAGACTTTTCACATTGTGTAAAATACAGAAAGTTAAGTCATCTCTTTGTGCCCACTTCAAGGCCCTTTGCATGATTAGGATTGTGGAATTTAATTCTGAAATCACTTGCAATGTTCTTGCAGTGGTTAGGTCAACTTCTCTCTCATTTGGGGTTGGAACTGGATGTGATTGATGACTCCTGTATCCCATCATTCTTTCCAGACGTTCCAACTGCTGTTGGCCTTTCCCTAAATAAGTCTTACAGGAAGTTTTCTCTCATGAACTTCAAGGTTTTCTGTCAATGAGTGACTCGGTTCAGATGATTTCCATCATCCATTCCATGAGTGTGGTAAAGGCCTAAGAGCTCTTGGACATGACCTGTGCTGTTGCTTGTAACACTTGTTCTCTGGGATGATCTAGACTCTTCAAAGAAGGTTTCTGCAGTAGAGAATATTTCATTGAGGACATGTCAGCAGAATTGGGGGGGCTCTCAGTGTCCATCCTCTTAGCCTGTGTTCTGCCTGTACTGCCATTCTCTTTTCCTCTGGAAGTCGTCCTCAGAAATTTCAAGGGAAACAAAAAGTTCAAGAGACTGTAACTTGCTTTACCAAATTGGTATTGATCCAAAAATTATGTGATGTGTCTGTCCTTTCTGTAACTACTGATTGAAGAATGATGGCAATGTATTTAATTTTGTTAAACCGTGTTTCCTACTGCTTTAGATAAATTTGTTTAATTTTAAAAGTAGCTTGAAGTATTACAGGGGTTACCTCTACATTAGATAGTTTTAAAGTGTTTTGTGTCTAATGCCTTTGAATTTTTTAGTAAAAATTTTATGATAACCAACTGTTGTTATAACCAAAATTTAGCACATCAGATTTTTGGTGACAAAGCCAAGATTTTAATTCTACATTTGGTCCTTTTCCGTTTTGAGAGCTGGTCCACAGTCCCAGGGCAGGATAGATTGCTGCTGCCAGAATTCCTTAATTTCCTTTGGAAAGAGAGGAAACCTGAATCATTAACCTAATAAACTAATGTTTAGTTGTCTAAATTTAGGTGAGAAGAACTTGAAACAGAATTAGCACAACTATACAGAGTTATTCCCACAGGAGACATTTCCGAGTACTTCCTTTTTTATTATTATTTTTTTAATAACTTACTTGTGTACTTCTGTGAATCTTGGTATTTCTTAAAAGGGTTGAAAGTACATTAAAAGATTTCATCTGTATTGAAGTCCACCTTTAAATAGTGCTGTTTGCTCAGAAAGCTTTATGAAGTATAGTTAATGCAGACTCTTAACAGGATTTTATTGTGTTTAATTGTGGAAAAGGCAAAAAGGAAGCCAGAGTTAGGAAGGTACGTTGAAGAATGAAGTAGATATTTTGTCTCTTTAAGGACAGAAATACTGCAATAGAGAGAATTGTATGTACATCCAGGTTCTCCCATTTGCACCATCAATTGCTGTTGGCACTGAACTCTTAGGAGAAGGGAAAGGACTTGCAGTACCTGATGGAGCTGAGCCGAGTCACCAGTGTGGGGCTGGGAACACAAACCAGGCTGGGCAGGACATGGTCCTGCTGTATTTGTCAATAAGCAAAAGGTGCTACAGTTGTAAATTTTCCCAATTTGTGCACAAAACCACCTTGTGGGTTTCTTAATTGAGGACAGATTGTAATGACAAGCAGAGAACCTCAGGTTCAGACATTTCACTCTCTTTAAAATTAATTAACGGTGGGTTGGGGTTTCTTTCCTCCTGTTAGTAATATAGCTAGTAGCAACTAATTACTAACATAGTTAATCATCTTACTGGAAGAGACACTGAGTAGAGTGAGCTTCCTGAGATCTTCCTGAGTGATCTTCCTAGTGCTGCTCCTCCACCCTGGATTGTCACCCTTGGTCCTTCTTAGTTGTATTCCATGGACTGGCGCACCCCAAAAGCCGCAGTGATGGCTCTCTCTTAATGAGCTGTTCAGCTTCTGAGCTAAATGGAATTACGGGGATTCCATGCCTTGCAGAACATAATCTTCTCACTAGCCATACTTTTGAAAGCTTTGGCCAAAAGTACACATTCGTGATCTGGGCAGTGCTGGCCTGCTTGTGGAATAAGCTAAAATATGTAACTGAACTGAAACACTTGGTTTGGAGTAAGTAGCTACTGAGCATCACAGCATAAACGTGCATATTGTCACACAGACCCTGCTCTGATCTTGGGGATTTTTACATCCTTGTAATTTCTGTTTAGTTTTCCTGCCTTATGCTGTGAGAAACTGGAATTATTTTTATTTCAGCTTATTTACAGCCTTAGTGTAAGCAAAATCCCAGTCTTAGTGGTTGTTTGTGTCTTACCAGCAGCAGAGAAGTTCAGCACAGAGCCAGGGGTGAGGTTTTGAGGGAAGAAGTTCTTTGTTTGAAAAGAAAGTCTTTCTTGTGGATGTCTTGGTTTGTTTGCTTGCTGTGTGGTTTGTGTCTCTGTGTGTTTCTTAATTTGCAAAGCCCAAAGATCAGCACATCAAAATCTTGTGTCTTTGCGAAGACCATTGCAAGGAAATTTGTTGTTAATAACAAATATTAGGGAGAAATTCTTCCCTGTGAGGGTAGTGAAGCCCTGGCACAGGCTGGCCAGAGAAGCTGTGGCTGTCCCTGGATCCCTGGAAGTGTCCAAGGCCAGGTTGGACGGGGCTTGGAGCACCCTGGGATAGTGGAAGGTGTCCCTGCCCATGGCAGGGTTTGAAACAAGATGATCTTTAAGGTCCCTTCCAACCCAAACCAGTCTGGGATTCTGTGATTGCAAGGTGAAACCTTCACGCGTGGAGCTGCTTCCTTCCCAAATCCACGACTTTGTGGGTGAATGGGAGAAGGGCTTGGATCCCACTGTGATTTTTGTAGATAAAGATTAAACCCACCGATATTCCAGAAAATATAAGGCTCACTGTGACTTCCTGTGTGTTTGGCAGGTTCATCTTGGCCCCATATATGGTGGTAACAGTGTGCAGGTTCTGTGTGCGTAATGGGTGGGTATGGAAGCTGTAAGGTTTGTTTGGAATTGGCCTGTGAATATTCCAAAAGCTCAGGAATATCAGAAAAACCTGGTGACAGAAAGGGACAATAAACTTCCATGCTGAACTGCTCCCTGTGATTTCTGGTGAATCGTCCAGAATTCTTAAAACGCAGAAATGAAAGGGGAACAGCACGTGCCTAAATCTTCTGTCCTGATACTTAAAAATTGAAGATGTGTAAGTGAGATGCAAGGTAAAACTGTATTTCTTGAACAGCCAGAAGGAGCTGGGAAATGCCTGCTTTTTTACATGTACTGGAGCTTGTTTTGGATTTGCCTTTAAAAACTCCCATCACCATCTCTGCTGTGTTAGCCTTAGACTAGATTAAAAATAATCTTTTCAAGTGTTCAACACGGCTCAGGGAAGCCTCAGACACTCAACCTGCCGAGCTCATGCTCTCCCTCTCCCCAGAGGGACTCTGTGGCCATTCCCAGGCGGGAAGGTGCCCCGTCCCAGGCGGTGGCAGGGGTCCCGGAGCCGGCTAGGGGGGGCTCTGCCGGCCCGGCCGCGCTCGGCTCTATGGCTGTGACCCCGCCGGGTTCTCTTCCTGCCGCAGCCCTTCTTTTCCTGTGGCAGGTATCTGCAGCAGCCTGGCTCTTTGTTACCCTCTCTCTTCCCTCCCCAGGTGCTCCGAAGGTATGAATCCGTAGGGCTGGCTGTGTTTCAGCGGGAAGCAGCTCCGGCAGGACCCGCTGCACAGTTCTGCGCGTGCCGCGGAGTTTTCCGGTGGCAGAGGTGCAGCGCGGTTGGCTGCCTGCCTGGCACCCCTGCCAGGGACATGTCATGTGGGAAAGGTCAGGGGATGCTTCCTGAGCTCACCCCACCTGCCTCAAGAATAGCGACTGAAATTTCAATTCCTTTTTTATTATTTTTTTGTTTTGAATGGTGTCTTATCAGTTGAATGAATTCTGGAGTGGGGGTTATGCTGTGCATAGAGGGACAAGGAAACTACAGGCAAACTGAGAATCATCTCTGACTATTTTTAATTGCAGCTCTCTTAACATCTGCTTCCTTTCCACAGTTTGCTTATGGATGCATTAAAATCTAGGATCAAGCTTCAGAAGCTTACTAGAAAGACACATGTCTGTGTGTAAAGTGGTTACACTGTTTTATTTTTTAACGGAGTTCTCTATTTTGCATACAAGGCAATACTGCAGCCATAGGCATCTTCTCTGTTTATGTTGCACAAAAACAATCTATGAATTGTTTGATTTATGGATGCCATGGTAATGTTGAACACTGTTAAGGTATGGGTCAGCTGTTTCATTATTTCAAATTAGCACATTGTATTGAAGTGTGAACAGTGTCCTTCTGTCCCTGCTCCCAGCAAAGGCAGGTTGGTGCTGAGGCTGTAGCACTGCTTCCTTAGATTTTCATGTACGTTTATAAAAAAACAGTGACATATCTGGTGGATTTTTTTTTTTAATAAAAGCAATGCTGTCTTTATTTATAGAGTAGTTAATCTGAAGCAAGTCACATTGCTTTCAGAAATACCTCATTGTTTTGCCACCATCTCTGTATTCTTATTTCATTTCATTCATTCATTTATTTGTTTTTTACAGCCTGAGTAGGCAGAGCACTGCTTTGTGTGCAGTGCTAGCTAATGAGGCAGTCACTAAGAAAGACATAGCCTAAAACACTGAATTTCATTAATACCAAACTCAGTCTGCTCTGTATTAAACTCTTACGGAGTTAAATTATTAAAAACATAAGAATTATTGTTCTCTGGCAAATATTGGCCAAGGTGATTTAATGGAGGTGTTTTAGAATATCATATTACTGAGTTTTGTTTTACAACTGCAAGTGTGTTTTGAGGACTCAGTTGAAGAGTTGAAGCCTCAGTATTAGAACAGAAAACTCTCTGTTCCTGATACTTTTCTTTTGAAGTAATCAAGACTTAATGTGAGGTGTCAAGGTACCTCTCCTTAGATCTGGCAAAAGTGACCCAGAGGAAATGCCATCAGTTCCATGTTTGCCCCTCAAGTACTTCTGCTCCACTCCTCACCAAATCTTAAAAAATCTGAGCAGAAGAAATAAAGGGAATTAAGGATGTTGATGGCTAATGAAAGGAGGAAGCATGAGGACTGGAGAGAGGGAATTGCCTTGCAGAACTGTAATAGAATAATACAGAAATAGTAAGCAGGGCATTGTTGTTCACATTTCTGTATGATACAAGACCATAATCCAGTTAAAAGCTAACACACGTGATTGATTACAGCGCTACGTTTTTTTGTAATTGGTGACATAAAACATTTCCTCTTGAGATGGCATTAAACAAGACTGTAATAGCATTGAGGAAGGGACTAGAAGTGTATAACTGAGAGAATACCCCACATAAATGCAGAAAAAAATATATAAGCTCTAATTTCAGGGACAGTCCAGTTATAGATTTATAGAATGAGTAATTCATTTGGGATATATATATATATATATATTTACGTGTGTGTAGATACATATGTGTACACAGACACACAATCATCCAAACACTTTCCCTGGTTTTCTTCCTTTGAATTTACACTATGTGGGAGTTCTAATGCTGTTCTCAGTCAGAAACTAGATGGTGGCTTAGCTAAGGCTGCTGGTATTGTCAGATGCTGGCGTTCCTGGTTCATAAATATTTCCAGGGAAAGCTTTTGACCACAGACACAGATCTTCCTCTGTACTTGAAAACCTTTTGAAAGATGTCCAAGATGATCTCTTCTTTTGATAGCCTCACAAAATAATGAGTAAAGAAACAGAATAGGGTTGTTTTTTTCCCTAGGATGACCTTGTGTTTGGGAAGTGTCTTGGATTCCGTCCAGGTAGATTGTAAATGTTTTCCAGCTTCTCCATAATATTTATGGGAGTCCCTAATGCTCTTGCAGGTGGCTCCTTGTGCTGACTTGCCCGTTAGTGTTTCTTTGAATGAAACAAATAGAGAGAGCCACACTACAAAATGTATCCTTTCCTAATAAGAGCATTCCTGGGGTTGTCAGCTGTTGGCAAAAGATTTGTTACCACCAGAAGAGGAGGAGGAATACCTAGGGTTAGAATGTATAAGGCAACCAGGGTTGTATGGGATCTGGAATACTTTCCCACAGGTACTCTGGGTCTCAAAAGAGTTACTTTGATACAAATCTACTCTGAGAAAAGGATGAGCTCATGCTTCATCTCAACCAAAAACTTCCTTCATCCTACCATGTGACATTTTTGGAGAGGATAGAGAATTACTGACTGGAAGCAAAAAAGGATTGAAAAAGGTCAGTGTAGAGTCAAGGACCTGGGCTATTGTTTTTGCCTTCCAAAACTTCATGCTCTGGTACTATTATCAAATGGCAACAAGTTCCTTTCCATGTTCTCCTCTAAAAGCGTCCCACCCCTGCTGTCCTTGTCCTCAGCAGCTTGTATGAGCACTTGGTATATCCAGTATTTATGGGGATTAGTGTTACACCTGTGTAAACTTAGTTGACTATGAATGGGCTTCTAGATCAATGTTAAACCTCTATCTCCCAGACACTCCTGAGATTCTTTACAGCAGGAAAAGAGCTCAGGCCTTGCAAACCTTCCTGGGAGTTGTTTCTTTACTCTTTTTCCCTGTAGATAATTACAGGGAGGAGACTTGAATCAGCCTTGTGGAACTGTAACTTTTGTTTTGGTTCTCTATTTCACTTTTCCAGCCTCACGGGTCTGCTCAGAGAAACTAGAAAGTTCTGGTGCAGTATCCAACTGACTTGACACCATGCTGGACAGGTCCTCACTATTCCATGTGTGTCCAGTTAAGCTGAAGGAGCTACCTTGTCTTTGTAGTCCCGCAAGTGGTATTGGAAAGGGACTTTTTGCCATCAAACGACCTCTGGGACAGTCTGTTGTCATCCTTTCCTAGAGCTGGCTGCTACCAAACAGATAGTTCCCATCACTGTTAGTTCCCAGTCCCGAGAAATACTGGATTTATCAACTAAATTACTTGAGTTAAATGAAATTAGGGCTCATCCCTTTGCTATCAAATCCCATTACTTTCCCTAAGATGGCTTAAGAATTGCAGTGTGAGCAGGATCTACCAGGAAAGAAAGTATAGAGCTGGCAACGCAGAGAAGGGAGAGAGGGCTTAAATGAATTACTGTTATGTCTTGGGCAGAAAGGAAGGCTGCTAATGAGTTGGACATTCTGAAGGAAACTTTAATTATCCTTTTCCAGGCAGCATCCAAGCGTACCATCAACGCCAACATCTGTCAGAGGATGTTTAATGCAGACAGATTTTTGTGCAGCATTCAGTCATCATTTAGTTCTTCTGTGTGCTTACTCTCACACTGACACTCATCATCTGTGTTGGGAAGTTAAGCATTACATTTTCCTGTTCCTGGAAAGAGGACATTCCCTGTAGGAGAGGTTCCATGGATCTGTGCTAGAGCTGCATGTGCTCCTGGTATTCATTTACAGTGTTCAGAGGGAAAGAAGGCTCATAGAGTGTCAGGGCAGAATCTGTGGCCTTGACCTGGTACCAGTATCCCAGGTAGAAGAGAAAATTGACATTCCCGTCCCTCTCTCCTCTGGGAAGCAGCACTATTTCTAAATTTTCCTTGTGTGCCTTTTCTTTGTATTCTGAACTCATTAGGGTAAATGTGGCTTCTCAGGGATGTAAAAGTCTTAATTCATAAAAACTTGCTTGGGGCAAGGAAGGAAGAAGACTTGTGATCCTTCTGCTTAGTTTTGGTTTTGATCAGGTACTTTTTAGCAAAGTACATGGCAGCTGACCAAGACAATGACACAGTGCTTTCCTTTTTTACAGTTTGAAGATAAATCTGATGCGGTATTTGATATTACAGAAAAATGTAAGTATTTCTATTTATTCTCTAATGTTATAGTTTCACAAAGCATTTCTTGGAAGTCTCATTGCTGCTGAACAAGACTGTCTTGCCCTCATCCCAGCCCTTCCTGGTCATTCCCTCCTGCATTGCCTTCTCCACAAGTGCTACAAGTGAGGTGAATGGAAATTAATGTTTTTTCTTTCTTTGGTTGGTATTACTCAGTTCAGCTTCTGCTTCAGAGTGGTGAGGGGAACTGAACCATTTCTGTCGGCAATGTTTTCACAGTAATGTTGGCCCAAGAAGGCTGAGAGTATTGAAGGAATTGCAGCATCAGCCAGATTAGGACACTCACCCTTCTCCTTTGTTACACATGAAGTTGGTCCATTTTCTGACTGTTTACTGGGTTTTTTTCTCCCTAGGTGGTGACATTCTGGATGCAGAGATGTCTGAGGACGCTGACCACAACTTAACACCTGCCCTTGACAGCTTGTCTTATGGAGTACCGAATCGAGCAGGACCTGAAAATTCACTGCAGGGTGATGATCATGATTATTTTCTGAACTCTGGGGATCTTGCGGGCATACCTGTTGTTGGGAGTGACAACGAAGATGATCAGAATTTCACTCCAAAAGACACTCTTTCTTCAGCGATTCATGATGAAGATCATCTGGAAGAGGGCAAGAGAGTTCCAGATCACGAACTGGACAGTGAAAAAGAAATTCAGGTTCAGAATGCAATCCAGAAGGATCTCACTTCCCCCTTTGAGCAGGGCCCTGTATTTAAATCACTTCAAAAAGATTTTAGCATAACACGAGATAATGGCAAAGAGACTTGTTCAGCAAAGGACAAGAGTAGAGAAGGACATTTTCAAGAACGTGAAAAACGGTTGGAAAAAATCCCTAAAGATATGGATTCTAGATTGAAAAGCAATTTTCTTGACAAAGCAGGTAACTGTTGACATCATAGACCTGGCTGCCCAGCAAAAAGGAAGAAAGAACTAGCGAGAAATCAGCAATAGGGCTAATTATTAAAAACATCACCTTGTTGAAGAGAGCAGGCAGAGCTGTGTGTAAGGGAGCATTTTATGAAGAACCCTGAAATCCAATGAACTCTGTGTTAGGAGGAGGATTTGCAAAGGGCTTAACAGTGTTAGGGAGTTCTCATCCTCCACAGCTTGTTACAGAGCCTCAACATATCCTTTGTTGTTGTGGTTTCCTAAACCAAGCTGGGTGACAATTCAAGCTTCCTTTTGGTTTTTCTCACTGGTTTTTTTTCTAGACCGTGGAACTTCTTAAAAGAAAAGGTGAAGAAGTTTAGGTTAAAGTGATGGCCAGTAAAGATTTTTTTTAGTGAAGTACCAATTCTTCACTAATGCCTAGGCATTTAAAGCAGTATGGATTTGATAGTAGCATCAGGGAAAGGCTTGCTAGAAATGAGCTAGTGTCTGCAGGAACTAAGCCAGAACATAGCTTGAAATCTGCTTTTCCTGGGAGACTGCTCTCCTTCTTCCTCAAAATACTTGTGTCTTGGACTTCATCCAGCCAACATGGAGAAAATCAAAGATGCCTAAAATCCCTTTCTCATTTGACAGTCACCATAATCTTGCTGCCCACACACTTATTTTTGACTTCCCAAGCTCTGAAAGTTACAGCAGAACAGTGAATGAAGGAGTTAAGAATAACCAAGCAGGAACACATAATTTAATCTTATTCAGCAGAGGGAGGGTGAGCCAGCACGTGAGGGACTCCTGGCTGCTCGTTCACATTCACAGCTTACAGTCCTGAGATTTAAACTTTATATCTTCAGCAACAGCATCTTAAAATCAGTGCTTCCAGGTGGCACCAATGATAGAGAAGCAATAGAGATATTTTTTAAAATAAAGAAAAGTTACAGATGTATCTCTATTTTTATATTCAGTTAGAAATCAAGGGAAGAATGTTTCTGTATTTTAGAAAGTTGTAAATACCTGCAGTTAAAAGATAAGGTAAAGTAATCAGTAGTTGAAACGGGAATGATAAATGTTCACGGTAGCATCCAGTATCTAGGCAAATCCAAATTTTTTAAATTATATATTCTAAAAAAGCAGAAGATTCTATTTCCTGAGAAGAGCAGAAAAGGCAAAAGATCAGAACAACAAAGAAAAAGCTGGAAGATGTTGCTCTGAAAAGTATTTTCTGATTTAAATGTCAAAACAGGAGAGTTCAGAACCTGCTGGGCTGTGGAAAATTCTGAATGAACAATTTGCATCGGAAGTTTACAACTATATTGCTGCAATGGGAAAATAATGATCCAATAGAATAATAAAAAAAAGTCAATTCTCTTTAGGGATTTCCACCTTACTTGCAGGGAGGAGAAAGGGATTAGTTTAATAGTGGTGAGGTGCTGTCAGACACTGGGGTTGGGGAGCAGGATGAGACTCTGATAGATTTAAAGGAAATGCATTGGAACCTGTATTCATTTCTATTTAATGTATATGTTTTCCTCAGTTCATAATCAAGTAGAAGAAACATTACGGACGCAGTTAGCGCCACAAACTCCAGAAACTAACTTCAGGGTAAGCTATAGATCTTTCAACCACTTTTGCAAGTGCAGCAATATGCTGGAATAATTCAAAATACGTGTTTTGTATTTGAGTGTAAATTTGAGTGTTAAGGAAACTGATCTTCTGACTCTTAGACATCTTTGCTACTTAAACAGTGCATATAATTTTGTAAAATTTTCCTGACCCTCTCTTTGGATTGAGGATTCTTTTGGTAGCCACTTTCCTCAGCATGGTTGGAGTGACCAGTGAGCCGAACCTACAGCTGGATGCATCCACCTGACCTGCTGCCTTTTTTCCACATGAGCCAGGGAACAGCTGTATCCACAGGAGACACTCCCAAACAACCAACTGACAGAGCTGGGTGGCTTCTGCTTTGGCCAGAGGAGTGGAAAGCATTGGGGGTGGGATGAGAGAGGGGGCTGCAGGGAGGTTGAGGCAGCAGCTGCTGCCCAGCATTTCTCCCACCTTGGCAGGACCCAAATCTCTTGGTCTGCAACACAAACTCCCCTTGGCAGCAGCCCAACTCCTCATGGCAGATGCAGGAGGGTGAATTCTTTTTCATATTATTGTTTCAGGAGTCTAGCTACCTATTTTCTAGTAAGGAATCTATTGGACAAGAGCTGGGGAATTCCTTTGCACCAAATATTAGAATTAAGAAGGAGCCTTTGGATGACGAATATGCTAAAGATATGGCCCCACAGCAGGGACTATTAGACAAAATTAAAGATGAACCTGGTAATTCTGAGGTAAGTTTCCCATTGCATTTCTCATTTTGGTCTGACAGCTGACCGCTTAAGCTGAACATAAATTCAGCAATTTATTTGGTTTGTTGACCGAAATTTAACTTGAAGAACATAGTTTAGTAGAAGGATTTTTCCCTCTTACACTACTATGAAACCCACCCCCCCTCAACTTTTTGATGTCTTGTTACCTTGTCTCTGAAAATGTTTTGCTTTTCAGTTAGAAACAAAGCCAAGTGCTCTAAAACTTCTGTTACTAAATCTGTGGCAACACAGACACTTTATCTAACTAGGAAATAAAATGTAAACCACATTTTCTTAAATATCTTATGAGTAGTTACAATTAGAGATATGAATTAAAGCAGTGCTATTGCTGCGACTCTCTTCTTAAAAGTTGCCTTTGCAAGCGCAGTAGTTTGTTCTTGTTTTAAATTAACACTTAAAGGTCTTAGAAAAATATTTAAATATTTACACATCAGTAAAGTCAAAGTTTATGTCATTGTCTCATTCAAGACTGACATTTTTTATGATGATACAGGCAAAGCTCAGTAATCACCACCTGGAGAAGGTCTGACCTATGGATTGAGCTGTGCTGGGGCCAGGATTGCTGAGTTCCAACCAGTCTCTGTGCCACTGGTTTGCTGTGTGACAATTCCTGTCTCCTCACTGCTCATATCTGGGTCACATGTCAGACTTTATATGTTAAAGGTGTGCAAAACTTCCCAAAGTGATCCATCCCCTTGCACCGACACGAGAGTGTTGGTGTTCCTGTGCAGGTGTTAGTTTTTAGCGTCAGTCTTTGTCCTTCTGCTAAACCTCCTCTGCTCTCCGGGCCTGTCTTCCCAGCACTTTTTCTTCTTTTCCCATAATACTCTCAACTTAATAAGATAAAGAAGTAAAGTATTTGCAACTTCAGATTTTACTGTCCTTCTGATTTGTTCAGTCTCTGTGGGATTGTTTGGGTTTATTTTTCCTTGAACCTATAGAATGTCAAACCACGTGTAGATTAGTTAAATCTGTCTCTTCTTTTGTCCTCCCAAGATGGCATCTGCTGTGTGGATTTGTGTGGAATGCAAGGCGAGATGTCTGTGGTTATCAAAGATCAGATTAATAAGTAAAAATGAAGACTTGAAGAATTTAAATGTCAAATATCGTATGGTTCAAAATATTCCTTCCTGGAGTAAAATCCTGTGATTATCAACTCTGCCTGATACTGGAAAAGTAGGAGAACTGAGTTCATTTTGTTTTGCTTTAGATTGGAATTAATAAGGGGGGGATTTTATGGATTTTTTTTAATATTTCCTGAAAGATAAGAGCATTTCTTGGTGTAACCAATAGTTGGAGCTGAAGGTTTTTGGCTTTCAGCACTGTTACGCTGCTGTGAAACTGCTTGATCATGCACAGTTGATGTCAGGATTTGCCTCCATTTCTTTTCCTGCTCTTGACTAAGGATACAATTGCAGTTAAAATGCTTAAGAAACTGTATGTCTGCAAATGATTAGTTTTTAAATAATAAAAAATGGTGCTTGAGAATCTTATCACAGCATGCCCATACCCAGCTTAGAGCTTTTCTTACCTGAGATTTGACTGTTTCAGTCTGATGGTTCACGTGATCAAGGAATACCATTGCCTGTTCTCCTGGGAAACCTGTTGAGAAATAGTTTGGTTGTCCAGTATAGAAACTTCCAATTTTCCCACAGGAGTAAGAGGAGTGCTCAGTTTGAGCATGTGCTCAGTGGAGGCTGTTGTGGGATTTTGGGAGCTGGCGGAAGCTGGGGGAGCATCTCGCTGCCACTGGGAAGGGAGAGCTTCCTTTTGCTTAGTGATTCTGAATTGGCTTCCCTGGCAGCCAGGCAGCAACTGTGAATTTAGCTCAGTCATAACATGACATCATGCCTCACTACTCCCAAATGACTGTAAGTAGGCTAAATCTTATCATCTCTGTAGTTCCAAGAGATTATGCTTTTCAGCCTATTAAGATTTACATGTGTTCCAAGCTGCTTTCTGGCTCAGATTTCTAGGGAGAGCAGGGGCAGGAAGAGTGGTGTCAGTGTGAATAGCTGCTGGGGACTAAGCCAGTCATTGATAGCATGTCAGCTATTCCACCAGCAGCTGTCCAGGGATTTTCTCATCCTGTACCAAATGTGAGGTGGTTCCCCTCTTGCTGGAGCTAGGACTGTGATGGTCTGGCCCTGGTGGTGCCAGCCTTGGTCTGCTGCAAAGCTTCACCTTGGGCTGCTCCAAGGTCCTAACTCCTGGGTAATACAGAACCCTCCCCAGCGAGGTCCCAGCTCTTATTTCACTGCTACCCTCCATCAATGTGAAGATAAAGCTTCTTTCCCAGAACAGTGGCAAGGGCTGCAAAAGCGCTTCCAGATGGAAAGTTTGAGTGGAAAGCAGAGATTTCCTTAAGCTTTGGCTGAATTCTGAGGTGTCCTGGAGTGCAGCTGGAGAGGGGAATGCAGCAGGCAGCCCCACTTGTCCATTTGTGCCCCCTCAGGTGTGGTTTGCTGTGGAGCTCTGAGCAGGAGCTGCGTGTGGTGCTCACACAGCAACACTTGTCAGCCGGCCTTCGGAGCAGGCTTAGGACACCCACTCTTCCCTGAGGTTCAATGCAGCATTGTGAAAGAATGGAAGTCATGTAACCTGTTATTACATGTGTGTATTTGTTCTCCTTTTCTTTTCCCTTTGTTTTAGGAGTACGGCCAGCAGCCAAAATCTCAGGAAGGGGAGCTGAAAATCAGTGCTGTATTTTCAGTCAGTGGCAATCCTCTTGGTAAGGAATAGGCAAGACTAACTTCATTTAAATCTGTAAAATGTGTCACCTTTGCAAATAGTCTTGCAGGTCGTTCTGCATTTCATTCACTGTGTCTGATCCCAGTAGGAATGAAGAACTAGTTTTGTTTAGAGAGAATGAAATTGAGATTATAAAATAACTGTGTTTTCGAGGCATAGGAAAATTGAATGTGAAATGCATAGGAGAACCGAATGTGTTAAATAGTCTTAAGCTGAAGGAGGGCAAGTTTAGATTAGGTCTCAGAAAAAAATTGTTCCCCGTGAGGGTGGGGAGGCCCTGGCACAGGGTGCCCGGAGAAGATGTGGCTGCCCCTGGATCCCTGCAAGTGTCCAAGGCCAGGTTGGACAGGGCTTGGAGCAACCTGGGATAGTGGAAGGTGTCCCTGCCCATGGCAGGGGGTGGAATGAGATGAGCTTTAAGGTCCCTCCCAGCCCAAACCATTCTATGATTCCATGAAAGGGATATTAAAAGTGCATTCTCCATCTTCAGAGCAGTTATAAAAATCTGCTATGTAGAAAACCAGCCCAAGGCATGCATTTGTGGAGAGTTCATCTGCTATTTGATTCTCCTCTAGACTGTGACAACCCAAATAAAGACATGAGCCTTGTGCTTGCCCCTGACACCAGCGAGTTCTGTGTAATAGATATGTAACACTTACTCTGTGTTTTCTCTGTGTGGGTTTTTTTTTAGTTCCACAGCTGTCATCAGGTTTCCAGCCTGCTGTGGCATCCTCTGGCATGAGTAAAATGCTTCCCTCAGTTCCAAGCACAGCTGTTCGGGTTTCCTGTTCTGGCTGTAAAAAAATCCTGCAGAAGGGGCAAACTGCCTACCAGAGGAAAGGTTCAACCCAGCTCTTCTGCTCCACACTGTGCCTCACTGGATACACCATTCCAGTTTCTCGCCCACCAGCTTCTACCAAGAAAACCTGCTCAAGCTGCTCAAAGTAGGACAGTGCTTTAATTTGTTCTACTAATAATTGATATTCAAGCAGATAATGAAAGGCTTCAGTTCTGTTCTTGTGCCCCTTGCTGCGTTGGTAGCGCTGCTCCTGTTACGCTTCCCTTCAAAAATTGGTGGCTGATGCTGTTCCTTATTAATTGGTCTGTCTGCTTGCAGTTCCATTTCCTTAATTGGGTTTTATGTACACATAGGTTTAAAAGCCTCTGTGGAGCAGAGTGCATCTTCTCTTTTGTTTGATTTGAATGAGCCAAATATGAAAAACTGTATTTCAAAAGGTCCTGCATTTTCTTGCCATTTCAAAATGTCATTGCACTCTCAAAACTACTAACAAGAGTACATTTTCGAAAAGTATTTTATGCATTATTTCTTCTAGAGGAAAATAGATTTATGAATTCCTAAAATGAAACAAAACATGGGTGAGTTAATGTATTCAAGGCAGAATATTTCCTTAGATTCTAAAAAAAATTAACTTTTCATTCAGGCTCTATTGTGTGATGTTAGCTTTCTGTAGGTCTTAGATTTTCAAACTACATCACTGCTGCTTTCATAACATGTAGAGAGATTAAATTTATTAAGAATTGATTTTTTTAGGTAATGAGAGTCTCAGTACCCAAATCAGTTACTTTCTACCTAGGCCTGGAGTGGAAAGGTGAGGTTGGGCTTTTTTGAGCCTACTTGGACAAAATAATTTAGAAAATACCTACATTTTCCAGAGTCCTGCTGGCTACGCAGTCACAAATCTTCAGCTCTAAAAACATTTGAATTATTATAATTTTTTTGTTCATTTGTATTATGTCCAAATTAGCAAAAGGAGACCTTTGTAGCTGGCTCTGTAAGATGTCATTGCTACACATTCACTCGAGGCAAATAATTTCCAGGCTGATCGTGCTACAGTCTGTGCTACAGTGCTACAGTGCTACAGTCTTATAGAGAATTATTCATATGTATTATTTTTAGTTATGAAAGTTACTTTGCCAAAGGAATGTTGCTTTGTTCATCATTTCAACAACAAATTTGTTACTTTAAGTCTTACAAGGGCAACTGAACTTAAACTTGAGGTTTCAATTACTTATTCTTTTCACTTGCTGCCTTAGTGTGAAAAGGCCTTGTAACAAAATTTAGAAGCCTTGGCTGTTATTTGTATTTATTCTGTTGAAAAATGGGTTGTCCTCTGACAGGACAAGTGAGAAGGAGGCATCCTTCCAAGCAAGGAAGTTATATAAGTATTTTCTCCTAGATTTCTGACTTCAGGGCTTCGAAACTTTTCTGCAAAGGACTGTTTCGAAAAGGAGAAGAAATAAGGAGAAAGTTCAGTGTGTTAAATCCAGCAACAAATAAACAAAATTTGGGATGGGAGATAAGAAAGTTAAAATACTCACCAGGCCATGGTGGACTGAACTAATGGTGATAAGAAATTGTGGCCTTTCATTTTTCCCCTACCCCCTTGTTTGCTAAAAGGAATTATTCCACATATCTTGCTCTCTATTTTTTTTGTTAAAAAAGACTGTGCAAAACAGTTGCTTTCTCCAAGTTCCTTTAGAAAAGATTTAATGATAGAGCTTGTTCTTTTTACAGGCCACTTCTAAGTCCAGGTACAAAATGTTTCACAAAATACCTACTTAGGAATTGTATTTCTTACCTGTTTTCCTAATAGGAAAGGAAAAATGAAGTCAGATACTTAGCAAAAAATAAAGGTTTAAATTAAATGGATCCACCCTCTCCTGGAGAATGTTTAGTCTCCAGAATAAGCAAGAACAGCAAGTTGACATGAAACCGACATTAATCCTTTATCTCTGTTTTTCTTTTTCCATAGAGAAATTCTAAATCCAAAGGATGTAATCACCGCCCAGTTTGACAACACAGACTCCAGTAAGGATTTCTGCAGCCAGTCTTGTCTGTCCACATTTGAACTGAAAAGGAAACCCATTGTCACTATTCACACCAACAGCATTTCCAGCAAGTGCAGCATGTGCCAGAAGAATGCAGTGGTAATTGCCGATTTCCTCATTTGAATTTCTTTAGCTCAGCTGTCTCAGACATGAACACACATCTTCTTTCTGTCCTTGCTGTATATTCCTTTTCTTCCAGATCAGGCACGAGGTGAATTACCAGAACGTTGTGCACAAGCTCTGCAGCGACGCCTGTTTCTCCCAGTTCCGCTCGGCCAACAACCTGACCATGAACTGCTGTGAATATTGTGGAGGATACTGCTACAGTGGCTCTGGCCAGTGTCACGTCCTGCAGATAGAGGGACAGTCCAAAAAGTTCTGCAGTTCTGTATGTGTGACAGCTTACAAGCAGGTACATGTGATGGGACAAGAGGGAATGGCTTCCCACTGCCAGAGGGCAGGGTTAGGTGGGATATTGGCAAGAAATTCTTCCCTGTGAGGGTGGGGAGGCCCTGGCACAGGGTGCCCAGAGAAGATGTGGCTGCCCCTGGATCCCTGGCAGTGCCCAAGGCCAGGTTGGACGGAGCTTGGAGCACCCTGGGACAGTGGAAGGTGTCCCTGCCCACGGCAGGGGGTGGGACCGGATGAGCTTTAAGGTCCCTTCCAACCCAAAACATTCTGGGATTCTGGGATTCTGTATTTGGACAAAATACTAAAAATAGTATCCATCTAATTTTTGATTAGATTTTGGATGTTTTAAGAAACACCCAATTTCCTAGTCGATTATTTCAGTTATTCTATTCGTCTAAAGTAACTGCTTCTGTCATTTCACGGAATAACAGAATCATTGAGGTTGGAAAAACCCTCCGAGATCATCAAGTCCAACCTTCAACCTTCAACCAAAGCCCACTAAACCATATCACAAAGTGTCACAAGTCGAAGTGGGTTTTGAACACTGCCAAGGATGATAATTTGCTGCTTAATCTTTACCCAAATGTGTTGCTCTGTTTTTCCCTCACCACTGGACCAACTACCAGAGAATTCCAGTGTGGGACAAGGCATGGTGGGACCCCCCAGCAACAGCCCACTGTGACTCTTTTCAGCCTTGAGATGCTCCCTGTTTTAAAGAGTATTCTTTATTAAATTGTAGCCCTTGAATTAAGTGGAGAGGAAAAGGAATAATTAGTTAATAATTATGATTTTAACTTTTAAACTTTTCATATTTATTTTTGATTATAGTGGATCCTCTTGAAGACCTGAGCATTTAAAAGAACCTTAATTTACTAGAATAGCTCAATTATTTTTGAATTACTTATTTTAGTGAAATTGCTTTAGGAAAAATTGCCCTCTGATAAAAGTGTGTAGCTTCATTTCGTGACTTGACTCTGCTGTCCCATTATCCAGGCCACTTAGGCCAAGAAAGGCCTAATGAATTTAAAAAAAAAAAAATTATAGTAAATGTATTTCATCCAGAAAATTGCCTTCAGAATTAGTTGTCCTCTGAAACAAATCTGGAAATAAAATTAAATAAGCTGGAAAGGTTTTCATGCTGCTTTTATATCACACATCAAAACCCCATATGTGATAGTTCTCTTGAAAATACAGTATGTTCAAAGCTTATAAGGTTAAGTCAAATCTATTTTTAATTGATTTTTAAACAGCATTAAGCTCAATTGTCAGGTACATTCTGATAGTTTCTGGAGGTTTGTGGGTGTTCTTAAATCCCTAAAAGCTTAAACTCTGTTCTGTCCTGTGAAGAGCTGGAATAGCTGGTGATAGAACCAAGTGCATTTCTAAGGCTGTCACTGAAAGAATCTGGTGTACTAATTCTCAGTGTTTTTCCAAACTTAAAGACCTTCAAAACCTTAAACACAGAAAATGTGTCTATGAAAGTCAGGCTTTTTCCTGTGTCTCTCTTCAAAAGTAGTTTGCAGACCATACACTGAAAACTGTGATTATTACTAGCACATGGATCTCTTTCCCATTTTGCTACCAGACATCATCACGGGACCTGCTTCTCCCTGTTCCTTGTTTCCTCATCTGTTCAGTGGGAATATTGCTTACATACACAGCTGATGCATTAAAAATCATAAGCAGAATGTCAATTCTCAGCAAGGTGTTTGAAGTTGTCTGATACAAGGTGCTGATCCGTGCTAGTACAACCTGTAGTGGTGTTTGCAGGGGAGGCCTTTGCCCAGACAGCCTGGTACTGGTTCAAGTGGCCTGGGAAGGTACTCAAACGAGAGCTCAAATCAGTGTGTCTGCACCATAAATAACAGAGCTGTAAAACAAGTGCTGTTTCAAGCACACCAGCGCAGTTTTATAAGTGTTTTCTATATTAGCAATGATTTCCAGGTTAATAAAAATGCCGAGTTTCAAATGAACGTCCAGTTTCCGTGTTTCCACAGAAGTCAGCTAAAATTACACCCTGCACACTCTGTAAATCTCTGAGATCTTCAGCTGAGATGGTGGAGAGCACAAATAATTTGGGGAAGACGGAACTGTTTTGTTCTGTTAACTGTTTGTCAGCATACAGAGTAAAAATGGTCACTTCTTCAGGTAAGCTTATCCTTTTACTTCTATAGAAACTTAGTTTTGTGTGGCTCATATCCAAACTTTATTTGTCTTGAAAGTTAAGGCCAATATTCTTTTTTTGGGAGGGTGGGAAGTGGCTTTTTTTTTTTAAGGGAAGTGCTGAGATGGGAATGTAAGGACATTCTACCATCGATAAATGTAGCAGTGACAGTACAGCCATTTCAGTTTTGGTTTTAGGGAGCTTAAACAGGATAACCAATCTTAAGTCTATTTTTTTGCTCTTGCAAGTGCAGCTGATGGGTTTCCCAGCTAGACAAACCTCTTGTGTGGACATGTGCCATGCCACTGCTGGGACTCTTCTGCCCCTTGTTCCCGGGGGTGATCAGTTTTGTTACTTCTGCCTAATGTTGCATGGAGCAAGGCAAACATTTTCAGCTATTTTTCATGTGGAAGTAGAAAAATGCTTACTGACATCCTAGGGATACTGGGAGATTAATTAAATTTCTGGCAAGCAACAGGCACAGCAGCTGCAGTGTCTGCTTCTGAATCTGTGGAAACGTCCTCTTCGGCTTCTGTCTGTGCCTTGGCTCGTCATTCAGACTCTGTTTTTGTATGCACGGTGCAAAATTAGCTGCAATACAACTTGATGTTGCATAAATCACTTTTTCTTCTCTGTTTCACCCTCAGGTGTTCAAGTTCAGTGCAACAGCTGTAAAACCTCAGCAAACCCTCAGTATCACTTGGCTATGTCAGATGGGAGCATACGCAATTTTTGCAGCTACAATTGTGTAGTAGCTTTTCAGGTGTGACATCTAGGATTTCTTCTTAGCTGAATTAACAGAATGCTAAATTGATGGTGGAAATACCCAGGTGCAAGATGTAACCCTGTAAAATAAAGTCTGTCCATTTGCTTTCCCACAGAATCTGTTCAACAAGCCTGCAGGACCGAACTCCTCGGTGGTGCCCCAGTCACAAGGCCAGGTCATTGTGAGCATCCCCTCGGGGACGGTGGTCTCGGCCAGTGGCACCACCTCGACCGTGTCCCCCAGCTCCACGAGCACCTCGGCTGCAGCAGGGCTCCAGAGGTTGGCTGCCCAGTGCCAGCAGGTCACCTTCACCCGCTCTGTTGTGAAAATCAAGTGTCAGCACTGTAACAGATCGTTTTCCACCAAACCAGAACTGCTTGACTACAAGGTAATAAAGATCAGGCCTTTCCAAGCTCTTTTTTTTACAACAGAAACCCAAGAAATTGTAGTTTATGTGCACTGGTCTGTCAGTACTGCTTTGTTGCTTGCAAAGACTTGCTATGGAGGGTTTTGAAACTGATTTGGTATCATTTAACCAACATCAAATTAATACTGATACTAGCTCTATGATCTTAAAACCAGAAAAAAAGAACTCCAAAAAAAACCCCAAACCAAATGATTGCCTGGCTAGATAAACACATCCCTGTCTCTTGGACCCAGGGATGTTCCTTGTAATCCAAGGACAAAGCACACTGGTGAGGGCTTTCTGCAGGAAATTTTGCTTTATTATAAAGCTAAATGGGGAGACTCATTTGCTGGTGCTGTGTGTTGCTGATTTCTAAGGGTATAAATACTCTTCTACGTTTCTATTAACAATTTAAATGTATTATATGGGATGTGACTCATTCAAACATTGAAACCAAAACATTCTGGCTGCGTTGCAGGGTAAAATGTTCCAGTTCTGTGGGAAGACCTGCTGTGATGAGTATAAGAAGAAGAGCAATATGATGGCTTTGTGTGAATACTGCAGGTTTGAGAAAATTATCAAGGAGACAGTGAGATTCTCAGGCGTAGATAGAACATTCTGTAGCGAAGGTAAGAAAGGGCAAAACCCTGTCTCAGAGAAATCAAGTCACAAGTGTTTTGCCTTAAAATTATTGGTGATGCTAAAAGAAATATAATATTTTTAAGTTAGGAGTCTGTTTTTTAGGTTTAGGAACAAAGAACCCTGTTCACACTTTACGTTTTAATGGTATGTTTCAAAGAATTATTACAGACATCACTAAATACAGGAATTAGAAGTGCTGAGTGGTTGTCATTTTGCTATTAAAGGATGTTTTTGTTGTTTTCTTTTAGTTTGTAAACTGCTCTATAAACACGACTTGTCTAAGCGCTGGGGAACCCACTGTAAAATGTGCAGTTACTGTTTACAGACTTCCCCCAAACTGGTCCAGAATCACTTTGGGGGCAAAATGGAAGAATTTTGCTCAGAGGAGTGCATGTCTAAATTCACAGTTTTGTTTTACCAGGTAAGCAATATTCTCACATGCTCTAGTAAGGAATTTTATACACATACCCCTTGTTGGTGTTTCCGAGTGTGTTCAATTTCTCCCTCACTCTGTTTTCCTAGATGGCAAAGTGTGATGGTTGTAAGAGACAAGGTAAACTCAACGAATCCATAAAATGGCAAGGGGAGATGAAGCATTTTTGCAATCTGCTTTGTATTCTGTTGTTCTGTAAACAGCAAGGTGTTTCTGACCCTCCACTCCCAAACAACACAGGTAAACCAGGCTGGGGATGGTATTGCCTTTTGATGTGTGGGGTTGGATGGATGTTTATCTGCAAACTCACTTCAGTGAACTCTTTAAGATCTACCTTCTCCTGGGGAGCTTGTCTGTTGCTATTGAGCGGGCTGAGGTTTAGATCACTCTTACTTGAGACAGTTTCAAACTTCTGTAGGTATGAAATGCAATTGCTTCATGTACCAAACAAATTTTAAAGAAGATGAAGCAAAAGCACTTGCTTTCAGTCACTGTAATGAAACAAAGGCCTGTTTCATTGGGGTAAAATGTACTGTCATCTAGTGAAGACATCTTAAATATCTAGCTTGTCTTCATAACACCTAGAAGATATGGTAGAATGTTAATATTCTTTTAACAAAAACAATCAAGTGGTGAAATTCATAGACTTAATGGTTTTAAATTCAGACTCCTATATATGCACTTAAACCAGCCACTTCTGTGCAGTGTGTGGGCATGTGAAGAGTTCCCATTTCCATGTCTTTAGGTGTTGATTCTTGAGAAGTACCAGTCCCAAGGTTAACAAGTGCTGTAGCTGTTTCCTTGAGCAGGTGGAATGGGAATGAGGGTGGGAATGAAGCCCACAGGAACAGGAACTGTGAGTTTCTCTAGGGAATGAGACACAGAGGAATGAAAGGCCCACAAAGACAGGAAAAGAGAGGGAAACAAAAGGCAGTAATATCACTGATCCTAAAGAGGGACGTAATCTCCCACTGAGTGATGGTGGCTGCAAGAGTAAGGTACCCAAAACCAGTCAAATATTAACTGAAAGTTTTTAGCGTACACCAGGCCATATTCAGCTTTTCAATTTGGTGCACATCTGTTGCTTACATTGGTGGGAGCTTTTTTCCCTGCTTGCTTGATTTGCTTGTGGAACCAGCTCATGTTTAAACTGAAACACTGCAGCTTGACACCTACATCCCCTTCTCACACAGCAGCCTCTTTCATCTGGAGACAGATCTGAAGGGTGGGTGTTGTTTCAGAAATGCTTTTTTTCTCAATTATCTTACTGCTTATTCTCATTTTCTTCTGTCCACTGTGTCCAGCAAACCTTTCCATGGCACCAGCCTCCTCCTCAGGCCCTCCTTCTTTAAGAAAGGACTCAACCCCTGTCATAGCAAACGTGGTGTCCCTTGCAAGCACCCCAGCTGCCCAGCCTACTGTTAACTCCAACAATGTTTTACAGGGTAAGGCAGCTGAATACGATGCCTGTACTTTTACATCTCTATTCCTGAACATTTATATTTGCTCAGGGATTTTATTTTTTACTGAGAACAACGGCCACTTCTTCATTATGCTTCACATCAGTGCAGATGGTTTCATTTGTCCTTCCTTTACCTAGGTATAAATTATGACTTAAATTTATGTACATACATCAGGGAATGAGTTTTAATTGGAATTCTTTTTCTTGACCTTGGCAGAATATGGATTATGGTCCTTGATGATAAGTAGACATATTATTGTATGGGTTTTTTTCTTCACAGGTGCAGTCCCTACTGTGACAGCAAAAACAATAGGAGATGTAAGTTTTACGAGAGACTTTTCTCAATTTTGTTTAAATTGTATTAATAACAAGTAAAGTATCCAAGAATTTGGCACCATCATTTTGTAACTGATTTTTGATTGGGACTTAAAATTCATCCAACTTGCAGATGCTTTTTAAAAATGGATTGAACTTACATGGTACAAAAGTCTGTGTCCACCGACAGACTGGATATTTTAAGGCAAAACTTGTCAGATTGTAGCTCTTGAGGTGCCTGTGGTTCTCAAGTAATTCATGTCTGGCTTCTGCACTTGAGGCTGCCTTTTGTGCCTAGAAGTGGGATAGGATGGCAAAAGGACCAGCAAGGGAGGGAGGGGACCAGCCTGGGCTGCTGGGGCTGATGTGACCAAGTTCCTGCAGCTTCATTTTCCTTCCCCACTCCCTGGTGGTGTGGTAACAGAGCTGTGGGGACCCACTGTCACCACTTACCTGGGGATAACTCTGAGAGTTCCTATTCCTGAGCTCTTTGAGGTATGTGGTGTAATATCTTGCAACTCTCTTAAAATACAGAGATGTTTTTATGTAGCTTTAGGTTCTGGAAGACTGACAGCTTTGCTTTTAGCTGGAGTGTCACTTATGGATTGGAGTATGAGTTTTCTCTCTTGAAATAGATCCTGTTATTTGAAGGCATGACTGAAAATTACAGTTAGCAGGACATGGAATTAGTACAAGCATGAATAGTCAGTCTGTGTGGAATCAGGAAATGATGCTGCTGCTCCCAGAACTGGTGTTCATTTTTTACATTCATTTGTTTTCAGTGGTTTCACATTAGTTTACTCAGTTTTATCAGGATCTGTATCCACCAGACTTTTAGTCATCGGAAGTATCTTAACATAATTCCTCTTTATATCTCTGACGTTCCAAGGTCAAAAGTTTATAGCACTTATTTGACTACAGAAACCAAATATTCTTGCAGATTTGTTCACTGCACTGTTAACAAAATCAGCTTTAATAGCAAAATTAGCTTTAAACAACATTATTGTTGGATCAGAGTAAATTGAGATGGAGACCAGAAAGCACCAAATACATTAGCAAGCTTATTTTGCAGTAGTTTATAAATGGTTATTTTTATAAGCAAATAGAGTTTTAAATTGTTCAGGCTCATGTAGTAGAGAACAAACACTGGTCTTATGTTACCCTTCAAACCAATACTGACTCGGCCCTCATTTGTGTTTTCCAAACAGGCAAGTACCCAGACAGATGCCCTAAAGCTCCCATCATCAAAACCACCCAGGCTTCTGAAAAACAAAGCTTTATTGTGCAAGCCAATCACCCAGACTAAGGCCACCTCGTGCAAACCTCACACACAAAACAAAGAATGCCAGACAGGTGGGTGCCTGATCTCCTACCCCTGTTGGAATTGTCTGTACTGCAGTGGAGAGAGTAATAAGTGATTTATGTAACAGGGAGTACTTTTGAATGTATTGACTTTAACTAGTTTTCAGGTTGTTGTATGGTATTTTCTAACAATTTTTGGTTTGTTCTGTTTTTGGTATAACAGAAAGAGAAGAACCTGCTCAACCCCAGATCATTGTGGTACCTGTTCCTGTACCAGTGTTTGTGCCAGTGCCCCTCCACCTCTACACCCAGTACACACCAGTCCCCCTGGGGATGCCAGTACCTGTAAGTTATGCTGCAGTTCAGTACAGAAGCCAGTGGTTTACAGGCTGGTTTTGTGTCCAGCATACTGAGCACTGTGTCACTGGGTGTTGTGTCTGGTCATGCAAGTGGTATTTGGAGTCCTTGAAGCCATTTCCCTCCTTATTATCATATCATATTCACATTTGGTTAAACATCGTCACACAAAACTACCAAACTGTAGGAAGAGTACAGAACTGTCCACTCTGGAGTTATTTTTAACTTCATTTTTGTAGTCCTAAAATATATCTATGGTTAAATGGGAGGGACCTCGCTTGTGTATTTGCTGTTTCACTTCACCCCTAAGTATGTTCTGATATTTTCCACATGTTCCATAGGTACCTGTTCCCATGCTCATCCCAACTACCCCAGATAATGCTGATAAGATCATTGAAAATATTCAGGAAAACAAGGAAAAGATCTCCATTAATCCATTTGAAGCTGATCTCCTTCAAATGGCAGAAATGATTGCAGAAGACGCGGAGAGAGAAAAAACACACTCTCATGGTGGTAGGTGGTGGCTTTAAAAAGGATATGAAATGCAGTGAGGTGAAGGTCCTCTCACCACAGAAATTTCCCTTTCCCTGATCCTAGATGCTGATTTGACTTGTGTTGACAGGAACAGGTTACCAGAGGCAGTAACCTCCAGATCCGTGTTAGAAGGAGGAGTCTAAATCAAGAAGACAGAGCAGTTGCTTTAAAAGAATATTTTCCTATCAGGCTTTTTATGGAGGATTCTTGAGGGGTGAGACAGGTCAGAGTGTGTTGGATAATGACCAACCTGTGTAATGAAAGTGAAACAAGCTGGAAAGAGATGAACAAAATATCCTACTGGTCTACAGATGACTCAAATAATAAAGAGGGAGGGATGGAAGCCTTTGGAAAAGCAAACCTACAATTAGTTCTGCATTTCTGTTTCCCCTGCAACAGCATGACTAAGGTAGAAAGCTGTTAGGAGAACTCTAGTGTTAATGTTATGACCTAGTACATACATTTTTTCTGTTCAAAGTATTTTGTATTAGTTGTGCACAATGTCACGTGTAGATACAGATTTCCTTCTTTTTCTAAAGGATCTCAAACATCCGAGCACGAGCTCTTCCTGGACCCCAAGATATTTGAGAAAGGTCAGTCAGGTTTTTTATTTTGCAAATGGATTTTGATCCTGCTGCATCGTTTCTTGCAAACTCCTGGTTCTGCCTTTCCTGTAGCACATGGTGCCTGTGATCCCTCTTGTTGCAGACCAGGGCAGCACGTACAGCGGAGATCTGGAATCAGAAGCAGTGTCCACTCCACACAGCTGGGAGGAGGAGTTGAATCACTACACCTTACGATCCAATGCCCTGCCAGAACCCGATCCAGAACTCAAGCAATTCTCCAAAGGTGATGTGGAACAGGACCTGGAGGCAGATTTCCCATCAGGTCGGTGTAATGTGAAGAAAAACTGTTTGTTTTATAAAAGCACACACAACTTTCTTCATGAGCATTGTCTCAGCAGCCTGCTTGTGTGTTTTCCTGTAGTAACACTGGATGTTGAAAGCTGCAATAGTTGATCAGCTCTACTAAAAATTACTATTTTTAAAATATTATTGCTGTCTTTTAAGACAGCACTCTGCAGAACCCCTGACAAGAGCAGCAGGAAGCCTTGCTTGACTCCTTTGAATTCATCACTTCTGTGTCCCTGGGTGTAATCCATGTGAGTGGGGGCTAAGATCATATTTTCCTGAATAAATACACTCACTGTTCAGGGGCTATTTCGTCCTATTAAGAATTTACTATCTTTATACAGCAAGTGCATAAATTGCTTAATTAGTCGAATGTCAGCGTTATTTGAACATACAGGTGTGATTGTCAAGTGTGAGGTGTTCCATAGTATCTCAGTGACAGTGACACTTCTACCTGGGCTGCTAAATCATGTGATTAAACTCTTCATGGTGTTGATTTGACTTCAGACTCATTTGACCCTCTCAGTAAAGGACCGGGTTTACATTCACGTTCACGGGCGAGACGGAGACACAGGGATGGCTTCCCACAGCCAAAAAGACGGGTAAGGAAGTACGTCTGGAACACAGATTCCTTGAATTTTGAAATAACAGCAATCTAATCTAACCATCCATGGATGAGGAGCTGATAAAATGCTGCTTTGTTTGATGGGTTTGATTGCCTGTAGGGACGGAAGAAGTCTGTAGTTGCTGTGGAGCCCCGGAATCTGATGCAAGGCTCCTACCCCGGCTGCTCTGTTTCTGGGATGACTCTGAAGTACATGTATGGGGTAAACGCCTGGAAAAACTGGGTCCAATGGAAAAACGCACAGGAGGAGCAAGGCGACCTGAAGTTTTCAGGTAAATTTGCCTCTCAGTGGAAACAGAAATACTTAGTTGAAGAGCACTTGGCTTGATTCATTGTTCAAGTAAAAAATTAAGATTAGGTATCACTGAGTTTTGCAATACCCATGAGTGAAGAACAGATTTTATAGAATTCTGTCTTGCATCTTTCCACACATTTAAAAATCATAACTATTACATTCTTAATGGATCTGTTTCCTTTAAAAAAGTCTCTAAAACATTAAAAATCTCCGCTTTGCTTTCCTTTGCACGCAGTAATTCTTTGTTTGTAGCACAGATGCTTTATGCAGCTGCAGAGCTTTTCTGAGCTATTATAGAACCATGAAATTACAGATTTATCAGGCTATAATTCTAAGCTGACAACACCAACTTGGCCCCATCCATTTTATCTGTAGCTGGCACGTTCCCAAAGTATTTGTTAGTCAGCAGAACTGTTTGCTGTAAAAAAATTGTGTGATCCAACATCAAAAACTTAACACCTATTTCTAGGCTTCACAGCTGGAAAGAAACATATCAAAAGTCTGCCCATTCTGTGCTGCAACCTGCCTGAAACTAATTTTATTGCTCCTCGTGTCTCACTGGGATGATAGCTAATAATGACAATTAAATACTATTTTGCTTATTTTTCCAATTATTTTTTTTTTTCTTTACAAAAACCCAGCAGTCCTGGGATTTGGCAGTGTCTAACTCCCCTTTTCTTTGGTCCCAGATCTTACATCATTGCACTGAGTTTTGTGGGCAAATTTTCAGGGTCAAGCAGAGAATTTAAGTTAGGAATAGAACTGAACTCTTTGGGGATGGTTGGGAAGAAAGCAAACCATAATAAATACCTTTGTGATTTAAAGAACTAAGCTTGGCAGGACTTACGTAAGAAATACCCCTGAAGGGAAAAATTCTAGTTAGGATGAGATCTGCTTTTTCATCTCTTACTTGGAATTTTTGTTGTCATTCCATGAGAACAGCTGGGGTTTATTTCCCAGAAGTGGAGTATTCACATGAGTTACTATGTTTTCTTCTTGAGGCCAAGGAAGTAAATATTACAGTCATTTCCAGGAAACTGTGCCCACTCCCAGAAAGATTCCCTGCTTATTCCCAAGCAGCCACTTCTGAGGTGTGGAGCAGCTAAGCCTGGTAATTTCATTGCAGATCATTTGCTCAATCAATTCCTGGTTGCTCTGCTTCCCTTTCCAAACCCCCCCCATGTCCCACTGAACTCTTCCTTCCTTCTTCCTTTAAGAAGTGGGATATGCTGCACTCAACTGATGTCCAAAACTAGTGGGAAATACTCGAGGTCTTTCTCTCACTCTGGTGAGTCTCTCACTCCCATGAGTCCAGCTGGAGGGGTGAAACCCATTTATCAACACCAGGCTGCCTCAAGCTCATGCAGCCATTGCCATCCCACATTTTGGGTTCAGCAGACTCCCAAACATTTACATGTCTGGGCTCTGAATTCCTGCAGTCTCCGTCCTCGTTGTAATGTTTCTACTGATTGCACATGCAGCTGGTCTGGGTTTTATTGGCCAAATCTTTCAATTCTCAGCCAACAGACAGGAAGGAGTTCACCATTTAGTCATGCAGGGTAGTTCATGTATGAGACAGGAATTTAGGAGTTCTGCCTACATGAAATAATAAGGAATGTGGGAAAATTTAATGTGATGAATTAATTTTGCTAATCATTTCCTCAACTCCAGTTCATCCTGTGAAGCTCAAGGAGGACATTCTCTCGTGCACATTTGCTGAGCTGAGTTTTGGCTTGTGCCAGTTTATTCAAGAGGTGCGGAGACCAAACGGAGAAAAATATGACCCTGACAGCATCTTATACTTGTGCCTTGGAATTCAGCAGGTAACTCTGGAGCTAGGGCACTGCTGAGAACATGCAGAATTTGCTCTGGTTACTTATGGGACATCCACAGTCCCACATAGCAGCTTGGGGTTTACAGAGGAGGCAAGAATGTCTCTTTTTTGTGTTTTATTGTTTGCCTTAGTCCCATATAGAACTAATTTTTCTGGACTTTTTTATGGTCACAGTGACCAAGTTCTTCTGTACTTGGAATGTGATGTAGGGGCTGAGTGTTTCTACCTAGACACAAGTACTTGGACTTGGAACTCTTTGATCATTTTTCATGTGTAGGAAAGATTTCCTCCTCAGAAATACTTGTTTTAGGGTGGAATGATTTAGATCTAAAATAATTGCACAGTGCTGTATAAGTTTACATGGAAGGGATTGCCCAGGAAAGATTCCCAGTGACAAGACAGACACCTCTTGTGCTGGCAATATTTACAGAAAAAATACATTGGGAATAACTGTATTGTAATTAGTGAATGCTAAGAGTAATGTCATAAGTCCTTACTACCTGCCTTGCAACAGTAGCAGTACAAACCTAGAATAACACTTATTTGTGTTTAAAATTCAATGTTCAGTATATTTCTGTTCTGTTTCCTTTAGAACAGCCTGCTTGGTCCTATTCTGAAACAGGCATTTTGAGATAAAGAGTCAAAAGCTACTTATAACCTAAAACCTATTTAATTAGACATGGAATTATCTTAATTTGTTTTTCCTTGCTATGCTTGGACAAAATGGAGAAAGAGTTAAAATTCAAAGTGCCATTGATAAGTTCTAGGAGTATGAATGATTTTTGTGTTCCAGTTTTGACTTATTTATTGATACAAACTCCTGACTTTTAGAAAAATTTTTTAAACTGCTCCTTGACAAGTTTAAGGAACTTTTCTTCCTTGGTGCTGCAAGTTGAGCAATTGCAGCAGCCTGTGTCTCTTGTCAGGAGGTATTAGCATGTAAAGTTCTTTTCAACAGAAAAGTACTCAATAATTATTATGGTTTTTATAGGCAGACTTTTTCAAGAATATTTAGAGGAAGATGATTTTGCAGAAAACAGCTCTAGAGCTTGAAATATTAACCATAGTTCTTGCCTAGATCTCTCCTTCCATACTGGAGAAGTCCCAGTCCCTGCAGAAAATTTGATTTGCTGTTTTACTGGAGATTTTACCAGAGTGTTTGGTCCCATAAGACACTGGGACATAAGAAGGAAAAAGAATCTGATGTCCTGTATGTTCTCTGCAATGTTATGTAATCACAAACTCTTTGTCTTCCTGGTTTTTTCTCTTGTAGTACCTGTTTGAGAACGGTAGAATAGATAACATTTTCACCGAGCCCTATTCCAGGTTTATGATTGAACTCACAAAACTTCTGAAAATCTGGGAACCTACAATTCTTCCAAATGGTAGGACAATTCTTTTGTTTTATGTAGCTGCATGACAAAGCTGTATCATAAATTAATGTTTTCTCAGGGCCAGGAAGAGGATGTGATTTGAGGCTGTCATGTTAGTCTCCTCTCTACACCATGGATTTTATGTCCATATCTACCAGTTATGATTACACTGAAATATATCTTTGCCTCTGATCAATCGTTGGAAAGAAAGGATTCCCATTCTGGCACTCAACACATTAAGTTTTCTTCTTCCCTCAAGTTTTAGCTCTTTTTTTTTTTTAAATACAAGCACCCAGAAGTGAATGTAGTATTTGAAATGGGGTACTGCAAATACTGTGTACAGTTGCACTGGTATTTCCCTCTTAGTGCTGGAAATACTCCTGGTGAATTTGAGGATCATTTTAGTAAATCGTTGGAATCTTGTCTCAACTCCAAATTAAGACTTCCCAAATTCTGCAGATACTTTTAATTGGTTTTCAAGCCTGATTATGTGGTTTATAGAGCTGGACACCAGACCTGTGAGTACACAACATCTTTTTCCAGAGTATCAGTGAAACTTGAGTAATGTTGACAATTCCACAACTGGCTTTTCATTTAGAAAAATGAGCTTTTTATTTAATACAGAAATAGTCCAATTACATATAGTTTTCTGCACACAGTGATATTTTTTTACAACAAATTTCTTCTAAGCCCCTGTATCTCCCTTTCCGAACTGACTTATGATAGTCACCATGGGCTATTTATACATAAAAATGGGACATTTTAAACTCATACTTTGTGTTGTAGGAATTACACATTTTTGCAGTTGGCTAACTGGTTTAATACAGTGAAATTAGAACTTAGTGAGACTCTGCTGGTGTTTGCAATTCCTTTATATCCTTCTGTTCAGGTATTGGAAGATCATGCTGTTCCACAGCTTGGTTCTCCATGCTCTTATGTTTGATTATAGTTGCTGATGATAGGTGTGAATTTGACCTGATGTGTGGTTCATTAATAGAGGTTAGCTGGAAGAGGATTTATATGCATAAATAACTATTTTCTTTTTCCTTTGCCCATTCTCTGTAGGTTATATGTTCTCAAGAATTGAAGAGGAACACTTGTGGGAATGTAAGCAGCTGGGTGCATATTCCCCCATCGTTTTGTTGAATACCCTTCTATTCTTCAACACCAAATACTTCCAACTAAAGAATGTCAGTGAACACCTGAAACTGTCCTTTGCCCATGTTATGAGGCGCACTCGAACTCTGAAGTATAATACTAAGATGACATATTTACGTTTTTTCCCACCCTTTCAAAAACAAGAGGTAGAATCAGGTGAGTGCTCTCTGATCTTTGGTGTTTGGGCAGTCACATTTGCGTTGTCTGAAATACAGAATCAGAGAATTTTGTGATTCTGTATTGTCTGCTTCTCTTTTATAAAGGGCTGGGGAGAACAAATGTGCTCTGCAGTAAGCAGAGATGAGCATATGCTGTTATCCTGAATATATTTGCAGTATTTTTCTCTGCTTTAAAGAGAAATTCTGAATGAGCCAAGGCACCCAGGAAAAACTTACAAAGGAAGTGTCACAGATTTGGCTGCAAATTTGTTTAATAGTCTTTCATAACATCCTCAGCTTGCATAAAGCTCTATTAACTACTGCAAGAGTTAAAGGCCTTTTATGAAGTCCTTTTCTCACCACTTCATAATCTTGGAGGTCCAGACCTTTATGTGGCTTTTTAATTCCCATATTTGTCCTGGGTCTGTGTGGGGAGCAGACCAGGCAGCCCCAGTGGAGAGCAGAAGAGCAATATGGGGCTTGCACTCAGAGGTGAAGACACACAGATGTTTGTTCTCAGTTAATTCTGGCATTTGGGAAAAGGAAGTCTTTGATCCTATTGGCTTCTTCAGTACATAGTTCCAGTGCATTACATGAATTCTTCTTTAATAAGTAAAATTATATCCTCCATGTTTTCCTGCTAGTTCTTGTGAGTTTTCTAGATGAGGAATGGGCTGTGGACCTGGCCTGTAGGATGTGCAGTCCTTTGCCCACCCAGCAGATCACACCAGGTGACCATGGTTGGATGGTGACACGTGACAGAACCAGTTCAAGGAGTGGGTTTGGGTGATGCAGAGTCACCACTGAGTGCTTGGCTGAGACACCAGGCCCTGTTTCTGAAGGTGCTGCTTTTCACTGAACTTCTGTGATGCCATTTTTGTGTATCCAGATAAATTATCAGTAGGCAAAAGGAAACGCAGTGAAGATGAGGAGGTTCCAACAGCAGTGGAAATGGCTGAAAACACAGATAATCCCCTCCGGTGTCCAGTCCGACTTTATGAATTTTACTTATCAAAATGGTAAGTGACAGAACTTGAGTTTTGGTCTGTGTGTAGACTAGAACAGGCATTTGGGCAAGGAGCCCACTCAGACTATCTGTGCTGTGGTTCCTCTCCCCAGTTCCCAATCCCTTGGTGGGAGCAGAACAGGAATTCCAACAGCAGCACTGCTGTGAGACCCCCTAAACAGGTTTTTTTTGTTACTGGTGTGGAGTCAAGAGCAGAATTACAGAGAGAGATGTATTCTTTAAATAAAATAAATTCGTCGGTATAAATGTAAACTGGAGACATTACTACAATGCTCATGGCATTCTCATCTCCTTTAATTCCCATACACCATCCTTCTTGTGAGGAGATAACCAGTACCCCAAGGAACATCATGTTCCTTGTGGAAGAGTGTAGGAGAAGTGTGAATTAGGTAAAACTCTTGATAAATTTTGCCTGCTGAGATGTGAGATTAACTTGTGTTTAGGAGTTAGAAAGGAGACTATAGCAAGGACAGAGATATAAATCATTTTTCTCTCCTGTTTCTATATAAACTTCAGTTACATCCTTGAGCAGGTGGAAGATGATGTTCTTCTCTCTTCAAAGAAAATACATATGCAAAATGAAACAGCATCTCATTAGTGTCAGCTGAAACTCAGATAAATCACCCTCAGAAATGTTCCTACTGAGTGTACTACAACTATCCCATTACTGAGGCAGAGACAGGCATGCAGCTGTCCAGACTCTTTCTCTCCCTCTTCTTACCTTCCTTGTCTTCATTGGCACATCATTAGAAGCTTTTAGTTGTTCTTGGGCTGGGAAAGCATTTTCATGCTCCTCATCATATATCATGGCTGAGCCTGTGCAGTGCTGCAGGCAGCAGTACAAATTCCCTTTGCTGTTTTGGTGTGATTGTCCCAAAGCCAGGCAGGAGGGATCCTGGCTCTAGAGACTTTAGAACCCTACCAGAGCCTGGAAGCTGCCTTGGAGTCAGTCAGTCTTTCAAGCAGATGGGCTTAGCATTGCAAGCTGGGATTTAGTTTTACTCGCTCTTGAACAGCACCTTAGAATCATTTAGGTTGGAAACTCCCTCTGATCAAATTCAGCTGTTCCCTCAGCACTGCCAAGGGCACTACTAACCCATGTCCCCAAGTGCCACGTCCACGTGGCTGTTAAATCCCTCCAGAGACAGGGACTCCACCACTGCCCTGGGAAGCTGTTCCAGGGCTGGACAACCCTTTCATTGAAGAAATTTTCGCTAATATCCAGTCTAAGCCTTGAGGCCATTTCCACTTGTCCACATTATGCAGCAATTCTGGAATCCCAGAACCAGTTTCATTCAGGGATCGCATGTCAAATGCATTTATCACTCCTACCGTTAATTGGATGACCCTGAAGAACCCCTGCTATAAAGAAGTTACTTTGATTTTCTTTGTTTTTTTATAAGCAACTGCTGCTGAGTGACCTGGAAACAACTTAACTGTTCCCTAAGAGGAAGGGGGAGACAGTGTTGCCATCTCAATGTAACTTTGATTTCTCTGCCGATTCTCTCAAACTCTTGGTAAGATTGTAAATGCAGGCCAATGTTCTAAACCTTGTTTCGTTTGCGTTGGCAGTTCTGAAAGCGTGAAGCAGAGGAGTGATGTGTTCTACCTGCAGCCCGAGCGCTCCTGTGTTCCCAATAGCCCCATGTGGTATTCCACATTGCCAATAGACCCAGGAACCTTGGACATCATGTTAACACGGATTCTTATGGTGAGGGAGGTACATGAAGAACTTGCCAAAGTCAAATCAGAGGACTCTGATATTGAGTTATCAGACTAACTGCAGTGGGGTATTTTCCTTTGAATACGCATCAGAAGCACCAAAATGTGAATACGTCCAGCCTTTGGAAAATGTGTATCAAGTAAGCCAAGATAATGTCACCTACAGGCAGATTTTGTACCACAGTGGATGTACAAACCGGAACTGGAAGGAAGCAAGCTGTGTAAGCTGCAAATCCCAACGTCCTGTGGTTATCAATCAATCCTTGGAACAAATCTAAGTGGAACTCACCTATTGGAGTGGTGCATAAATCCTTTATCTGTTTAGGATTTTTAAAAGTTGTGAGATATTTTTAAGGAAAATGGTTGTGTAAAATCTACCCTCACACTGTTGGGCATGGAGAGCTAGATTGTGGCTCAGGTGACTTCCCAGCCTGCTGGCTGGCAGCCCTTGCTGCCAAGAAACACGTGGAGATCCTCGAGCTCTTCCAGAGGATACGAGAGAAAGGGGTGAGGTTTAGACAAACAGACACCTTCCGTTATAAATACACCTTCACGTACACTTTTATAATTTTTTTTTTTTTTTTTTTTGAAACTGGGATCAAATGTTAGGAAGGCAGGAGCCGCTGGCCATCCCAATGGACAACTCTGGCTGCTGTTAAGTGGTCACGCGAGGCCAGACGCCGGCTCCCGCTCCGGGCTCGCGCCAACTCTCGCTCTGTTGGAAGAGGTGCTGTAGGTCAAACTTCCGAGTGACCTCTCGGGGGCTGTCCAGGAGGGGATGTCCTGGGCTCTGTGCAGAATCCCTTCCCCAGCCCAGTAGCTCTGCAGTCTGTCCATATAACCCAGCAAATACTGTGGTGCACGGAAAGTTAATTTCCCTTAAGGCAGCTTTCCTTTCTCCTCTTTCCCTACTCCTATGGTTCTGATTATTTTGTAAGGCAAATCTAGAGAGGGCTTTGTCATTTCAAACAGAAATACACACACACTCTTTCTCTTTCCACCTTTGCAACACAGGCAGTGTTGTACAAAGGATGCAGTATTACTTCTGACAACAGAACTGTGGTAGAAAATGACCATGTGTGTTTTTATCCCACCCCGCCCAAAGAAATTTAGTCATAGTGTTGGAAATTGAAAGAGATTTTTTTTTTTAAGGCTTGGCTGTTACTGAGTCTTTTGGAAGAGAAAAGCTCCCATGTGGTGTTTAGAGGACAGGACATTATCAGATACTGTCTGCATCTCTGTTTTCTCAAACTCTAGGTGTGTGTTTCTGATGACGAGTGGTCACAAATTCATTGGAAACCCAAACTATTTTTAAAGAAGAGAACTGTATGGTTTTTATCTAGCTCTGGTCAGTTATCCATCTTCTGTAACAGGGATCTGATATTTGAGCTTGTCACTAAAATTTCAAGAGATGAAAATCAACAGCCTTGAATAATATTTCCTTTTTTGTTTTGTTTTGTTTGGTTGGGATTTTTTTTGTTTGTTTTTTTTAATTATTTTTTTAGCAGTTACAAAAGTAATTTAACAAAAATAAAATCAGAAAGTAGTCTATTGACGTTGTGTACTCGGTAGTCCTGTCCCTGCCTGTAACAGATTTCACTGATGTATTTTTTAATACAGAAAATTATGTGAAAAGTAAAACCTGCCCCTGATTCTGTCTGACCAAAGCTCATCTGTGTCTGTCATTTCTGAGCAAAGGTTCTGCTTTCTTCATGGCCTGGCATTCCCAGGGGAGATGTTTTGGCCATTCCCCGGCACTCGGAGGCTCAGGGATGCTCCTTCAGGCTCAGTTCTTGCTCCATGAACACCAACCTGCCCCTCCCCATTGTTACACTGATAGTGAAATTGCAGGCAGAGTGGTTTGGACTGGGAAGGTTCAGGGAAAACAAAATCATTCTGGAAAGATCAGTTTGTAGGGGATTAAAAAGGTCCGAGGTGTGTCTGCTGCACACAGGTGTGCCCGGAGCCTCGGTGTCCGTAGCACAGGGGGGGCTCCAGGAATTCCTGTGTCTCCTGGGCAGCTGTTGGGGGTGCAGCACTCTGTCCTTGCCTCCTCCCTCCTTCCCTGACCCCCCTGGGAATGAGCAAGGCAGCAGGGAGGGTAGGCTTTCCTTGGGTGGGGATGGTGTGAAAAATAATCCCACAGCTGAGTGTTCCTTAATAGACATTAACAGAAACATTCCCATAGAATAACGTAGGATGTTTGTACCTTATGAGAAACACTTTTCTTTCTCTGAACATCCTCACTGTTTCTTGTCTGGGAACACTTTCACTGATGTCAATTTTTTGCAGGCACTTAGAACGAAAGATACTTGCCTTTCAGATTCTCTCAGCAAGGAAAGTGAAATCCCTTTTACTTTCACTGGCTGAAAGCAAAGTTGTTAAACATTCTGTAAACTCCTTTGACTTGGTGACTGTGATGTGAGAAACATTTTCATTGGAGTTCCATGGTAATAATTAACACAGTAAGTAGTTTTAGTTTCAATTTCTCTTCTGCCTGGAGGCCCTTTGGCCCTTTTTCCAGGGTCTGTCTGGGCTATTTTTGCCTCTTGAGGGATTTCTTGTCAGCCCAGCTCAAGTTCACACTGATGCACAAGAAGGATTACCTCCAAGGATTAAAATATATTTGTAGGTTATACACACAGGCTCAAAGTTCTGAACACAAACTTATTTGTAATCAATATTTCTGACTCAGTTGCTGAGCATACAACCAAGGTTTATTGAGATATTCTTTTAAACAGAAGAATCATGCTGTATCCTGCCAAATCACAGAGATAACTGAGCTGGAAAAGACCTTTGAGATCACAGAGTCCACTCTGAGAGATAACACAGCTTGTCAACCAGACCATGGCACTGAGTGCCTCATCCAGTCTTTTCTTATACTGTAGTCTCAGTGTGGACAGAGAAGCAATAAAGATGGGTGTGAGAAAGAAAAACAGAAAACTTTCTGCTACCAGGGTGCCAGCAGGTCCCAGTGCAGGAGGTGCTCGGTGCAAACCTGCTGCTCCATCCTGGCTTCATTTCACTAAAGAAGGGAGCTGGGGCCACGTTGAAAGCCACATAATTAGGTGCAAAAGGAAGTTAAATTACCTTGGGAATTATTCTGCTAACTACTGCTAAAAAAAAACGCCCCAGGATTTCTGTGGAATAGTTTCCAACTCCTCGGAGACTTAAAACAGCAGCAAAGTCCCTCATCACGTGTCCCCGGTGTGCTGCTGGTTCAGTGCCAGGGCTTACAGAGGTGACTCAGAGGAATGTGCAATAAAGTCATTGGTTTTTTTGGTACCAATCTCAGTAAATCCCCAGTCCCCTGAGCAGTAGTTTCACTGTTGCCTTAACAACCAAAGAATCCAGAGCAAATGCTTGTGCATCGAATGCTTACCATGCTCGTAACCACCTGACACGGCTGGAGCTTTGCTCCCCTCAGCACAACAGGTTCCTCCCCATTCTTCCTTGACCTGTCATCCATTTTAAACATTCCAGAGGCAAAACTAAGATTTGCTCTCTTCATTAAGGAGCTGCTCCCTGGCAGTACTTTCCCTGTAGCATCATCAGCCTAGTAAGATGATAAGTAAGAGTAAGAAGTAAGTTTTGAGCAGTTGAGCTCCCGAGCATTAACTGTTGGGGCTTTTTGTACCTGTGTATGAGCACCAAAAGCATGTAAAAATCACAGACCATTTCTGAGGAGAAAGGCTAGAAGAAGTTTGGGGAGGCCTGAAATGGGTGTGTTGTGCCTCTGAGAGCTTCAGGTCTTGTCTCGTGTTGCCAGAGCTTCACACCTGCAGCGGGTGATGTAACAGAGGAGTCCCCACCACAGGATCCTCTCCTTTGCCTTACAGGGCTCAGCTGCTCCAGGGAAATCCCTTTGGTCCAGCGCCACAGAGTTGGGCAGGTAGGACTGACTCTGCTTTTGCATCTTCCCCAGGAGGAAACAATTGACTTGGAAACAATGAGGGGGTCAAATGGTTTTGCACAATATTATTGCGTTTGTTATGAAGTTCACCCCAGTCCTTTTTTAGGTGGATTTTTTTTAAACAAAGGAAGAAATCACTCATTTAATCTGACCACTGGCACAAACTTCTTCCCTCAGCAGAGCTATAAGAACTTGCCTTTTTATCTTCAGCTCCCCCACCACAATCCCAAGAAGCACTCCAGAAGTTTTCTGTTGTGTTGTGCTTTCTGAGGGAACAATTTCGGATGTGCCAGCAAGAGCAAGTGGCAGAAGAGCTGTTGCGAGGTGCTGGGAAGGTGCTTTGGGCAGGCAGGTAATTCATGGTACGTGGCAAAACACTAATATAAAGTCCCTAAGATTCATGATTTTATATTCAAAACATCTCATTGAGGAGGTCCTTGATGATCAGCCACTGGCACCGGTGCTGGCTCTGCTCCAGGGAGTGTTGCACAGTTGCAGAATGGTTTTTAAAGTCATAAAGGCTCAAAGGAAAAAAGAGCAGCTTAGATTCCTCTAGCCACAGAACTGAAATGTCCTCTGGACATCACATTCCCTAAGCTGATGGATTTTCAGCAGAGATTCAGCTTTTATTAAAGAAACAAGACCTGGGATACGTGACTTTCACCTGCCGGGTAGGAGAAGGGAATTTATGACAATGAAACAGTGAAGTTGGATGCAGCTTTACACCCCAAATCTCAACATGTATCCCAAGGACATGGTTTTAATCTTGGCAGATCCAAGTGGATGTGGGCAGCACAAGCCACACACCCCAGCTTGGTTGTCTTGATTATTAGTCAGCCTTTGGATATGTCAACAAAGGGGCTTGGGCCCGCGAGTCCTGGGCTTTTTATTCTCTCTTCTGCATATTTGTAACACAAACAGCCAGAGCAATTTGAAAAGGTCTTTTTGACCTGCTGGGAGCCAGGCTGCAGCTTTGGAGAGAAGGGTGAGGGTGATGGCACCTGACCTTTCTCCCCAGCTAAGCCACCGACTCATCCCCCAGCCCCAGCACACACTTCCCGTCACTCCTGTTGGATCGATGACACCTCATGTCTTGTCCCTTCCAGTCTGTACCTCGGTTGTACCCTCTGTAAATTGGCTGGACTTTCCTACCTCGTTTGGGCATTATAAGGCAGAATTCCATAGGATGCTTTGCAGCCCCGTGATGAAAGGTGCTATATAACTGCAAAGTGTTACTTCAGAAGATGTAACTAGGTCACCAGTGCATCATAACCTATATTAAACAGACATTTTCTTATATGAGAATTTATAGAGTTCAATGTATGGTATTAATAAGTGAATTATTAAGACCCTCAAAACAATTTTTGTTTCAATCGTATCTGTATTCTGGAAAAGTGATTAAAAACCTTTAACCTTAATAAAAGAGTGCATCCTCCTTTCCTGTATGATGTTGGAATCTAAGTTTAAGGGCAGAATCTCAGAGATTTCAAATGGGGAGGGCTCAGTTGTTTTTAAGCCACCGTTAAAATTGCAGCTGATCACCTGCACAGCAACGCCTGGTGGTTCCCACGTGGTGTTCCCACTCACACTCGGATTTGTTCCTCTGGCGTGGGCAGTAACTACACCCCTTCCCCCAGCCGAGTGCAGGGGAACTGGTGGCACCATCAGTGAGTGGGTCAGTCCTGGGGACTGAACATCCCCTGTGCTCTGTCACCCTCTAATGCCACCATCACCCAAGAGCTGCAGCAACGCAGAAACACCATCTCTGCTGCAGGCAAAGCACCTTTATTGGTTTCAGGGCACTCATTGTTCAGGAGAATCCAAAGCTTTTAAAAGGAGGGGCAAGGCTCTGAGGGGTTAGTGGGGGTTTCTCAGCACCTGCCATCGTGCGTGGCAAGGCCTTGGGATCAGGCACCTGCTTGGCTTCTCTTGGGTTCCTTGTCTGGAGTTGTCTCCTCATGTTTGTCACACGAGTTACTTTTTCTTGGGTTTGCCACTTGGATTTTTATCCTTCTTTGGGTTTGTTACTTGGAGATTACTTCCACCTGGACAGCAAGGCACCGCTTGCTCCACCAAGTGAGCTCAGGGCAGATGTCAGCCCGATTTTGGCACCAACAGAGAAACCTGCAGCTCCTGCAAAGACAGATCAAGGTGTGAAGTCCCAGGAGCATCGAGACTGAGGGACCCAGTGCAGGGCAGAGACAGCCAAGGACTCCTCCTGGGCAGGGAGAACCTGGAGAGCTTGGAGCAATTCAGACCAGTGAGGAGTTAAAGGGCTGGTTTGGCTCTAGAGCAAGCCCAGGGTACAACTCTGTGTTCCCTCCCATGGAGATAAAGCCAGGGCAGCCCAGCTCCCCTGCCCTCCCCACTCACCGATCGACTGCAGCACAGCCACGGTGCTGCCAGCGGCCACTCCGCCGCCGTTGGCGATGGCAGCTGCCGACATCATCTTGGCAGCAATGGAGCCAGCGGCGATGCCGGCTCCTGTGAACCCCAGCGCGGTGATGCACACCGGGATGCCAACCAGTGCCGCTGCTGCAGGGAGGACAGAGCAGCGTTAGGGTGCTCTCTGTGACCCACTTCTCCCCCTGCCACCAGCACCAGAACCAGCCTCCCCAAAAGGACCCAGGGACCAGAGTGGGCAGCGAGGGCTGGGGGTGCAGGGATAGGGACACCCCATGGCCGGCAGGAGAGGAACAGTGTGCAGGGCTGCAGCAGCGCGTGCAGGCAGAATTCCAGGCAGTGGTCAGTGCTGCCCCTCCTCCACCCCGCCTGCACCCCAATTCTCCCCAGCCCTGGTACTCGCAGCCCCAGCCCAGCCCAGTCCTCAGGACCACGGGGGCTGGGACCAGGCAGTGAACCCGAGCGCTGCTCATCCAGTGCCAGACCCTCACCTGCTCCCACTGCGGCTCCGACGGCGGCTCCAATGTAGCTCAGTTTCATCCCTGAGAAGGAAAATGGCAGGAGGGCAGGAAGGACAGGAACATGGACAGTAAAGCTCCCCTGAGCAATGCTGAGCACCCTGTGCCAGGCAGAGCAGGGTCCCAGTGCCAGCAGCAGCTCCTCCAGCCTTCCCTTGCCTTCATCTGCCCCCGGCCCCTGAAGACCCCTGATAAGAGGCCACTGGTGGAGTGGGTCCCACTGCCCCCCCAGACTGGGAGGAAAAGGGAGAAGGGGCACACCCCGGGG
>VXAD01002617.1:719816-831637 GCA_013399195.1 Dicrurus megarhynchus | reverse complement strand
GGCCCGGCCCGGCCCGGCACGGCCCTGCCCGGCATACCCCGCCGCCGCCGCAGCCCCCCCGCCCCGTTAGACAGAGCGGGGCAGCGGGAGACCCCCGCGCCTCCCCCTCCCTCCGCTGTTAATGAGGGGAACGGCCGAGGGAGGGAGGTGCAAATCATCTTAAAAGAGAGGCAGAAAATGACCGCGGGCAGCCGCCACGAGGCGGGTTTTGTTCGGCCGCTCTGGCAGTAAACTCGTGTAATCTGCAGTCATTAGCATAATCTTCAAAGATCTTTAGGGGGATAATCTTTAAAATGCCTGGGGTGCTCGCTTGTGAGGCTCCTAAATAGGATATCGTCGGAGGGCCGGCGATACCCTTTGAGGTGTCTTTCTTGGGATTCGAGGGGTTCCTCTCCGCCTTCTGCTGTGGCGGACAATAATGTGATCTCCGCCTGGATGGGGGTCAGGAGAGCACTGCGGCGCTGAACACTCAGACCTACTCTCTGTTGGGCTTTTAATTTACGAGGGGGAAAGGCATATATTTTCCCTCGAAGTTTACTTTTCGTCAAGGGTAATTATCTCACTTGCATTTGAACTCTTCGGGGGACTAGAATGAGTTTCCAAGCATTCGATTCCCCTGCCTGAAATCTATAGCTCTTTTGTGTGAACCTCCAGAGCTCTGGAAATGAACAACCCAACCCGCGGTTTGCAGAAATGTTCATTGCAGCGAAGGGCGTGTTCGGAGAACACAAACAGCACCCACAGATAGTTGCCAAGGGCACCTAATACATCTTTGCATTACACCTTGAACCAGTCTGCCCATATCTCCGAGTTTTTATGGCACGGATCATAAATGATTGTAAAGTCTGCAAATCTTTCATGAAATCCTGGCAATTAATAGTTTAGCCAGGGAACCTCTAAAGAAACCAGTCTCTAATGCAGCTCTTGAAATCGGTTCTCAGCCGCTTGGTGCCGGCGTAATCTGACGATTCAGAGTTTTAAGAGGTTTACGGCTTTTCTTTTTCTTTTGAACAATGCACTTTCACTCTGGTTTTTGAGGCAACAAAACGCAGAAACCTTAGTTAGTACCAGAATGCCAGGTGCTCTCTGATCACAGGGAGGGGGAAAGGGCTCTGCAGAAGTCAGCTTGAACGCTCGATACCAGAACCTGTAAAATTAGACAGCGTTTCCCATTTATGGTTTCAGGTAACCACATAAAACTATCTGTTTCTTTAAACCGCTTTGGTCCTGATCGTTTCCTGTATTGCGCTTTTAAAGGCAGGAGCACCCCGTGACCCCAAGTGACTATAGTTCCCGGCAGCCGTTTAGATGGTTTTTGAAGGCACGTTGGGGTCCTTTATCAATTATTCGTGATAACAAAGGAAAGGCGCTTGCCTTAAGATGGGAAAGTTTTTCAAGGGAAGCTCCTGCGAGGAGAGAAGTGCCTAGTTCCCCATAAATGATTTACGAAGGATGGATCAGTAACAGGGAAAAAAGCAGCCCAGGGGAGGGAGAGAGGGCACACAAACAGTTGCTTCACCCGCAGGTTAATGATACCGGAATGAAGCGAGAGGAGACCGGGCGGGTTGCCGCGATGGGCGGCCGCTCGTTTCCGACCCCAGCCCCTGCCCCGCCGCCTGCAGAGGCAGCTCCACCAGCTCCCCTTTTTTTCTCCCCAAATAAACTGCCTGGCGAGGGGTTGACAAATGCTGCTGGGAGCAGGTCGGGAAGGGCAGACCCTCGCAGATGTTGCCCTGCGGGAGCATGCCGGGCTGCCCGCCCGGGGCGGGGGTCGCTGGCCCCGTTGGAACGAGGGGGCTATGCCGGCGGCCGCAGCCCGGCGGGCAGCCGCCCAGCAGGTGTCTGCGGACACAGCCAGAGGCAGCCAAGTGATTACAGGGGCTTCTTCAAAATGGCACAGAGACCATACTGTCTGGGACTTTTCCCTTGAGGTCAACGCCTGGAAATATTCGTTATCTCTGCTGTAAAAGGGTTCGTGGGTTTTCTCCCCTCGGCACCGTCTCCCAGCCCTGCTCCCCGGGGTGTAGTTAGGGAGAGATGTAGAGAGCAAAAGGGGTATCTCCTGCCTCCGATGGCCCAGCTGGTGCTTTCGGAGATCTGGGGCAGAGGGATCTGGCCGCTGCCCTAGTATCTTGGTGCTCCATCCTCAATAGAGGGCGGGAGGACTGCCGGTGGAGGAAGCCCCTACCGTTGAGGGAAGCGGGAAGGGCTGCCGGCCACGGGCGCTGGGGCAGTTTGCAGCTACCGCGGCTCTTAGGGCGGTCGCATGATTTCATCGTGGACGTGACACGTGAAAATGCTGCTTCAGAGGTAGCACTGGCGGCGAGGTGACCATCAAGGGACTCTGTGCTGCCCCCCACTCTTCCTTAAAAACGTTGGTAACTGTAAGAGGCAACCACTTCATAAAAACCATTTAAGGAAACGCTGAAGTCGAAATGAAAAGCACTAGTTACATTAAGGTTAAATCAAACGTGGCCTTATGTGATGAGAAATACGCGCGAATATTCCCGTCACAGGAAAGAAATTCCATTTACTCTTCTGCAAGCTATTTGCTTTTGGAACAAAGCAGTACCTTTCCCGCAGAAAGAATAATAATAACGTTTGTACACGCTGAAGGGACTGGAATCAAAACGTCCTGACCCCCTTCTCCACCACCCTCCCCCTCCCCCCCAATCAAATCTACCCGCATCTGGATGCAAGTGTAGGAATACAGTTGCCTCAGATGACCACATGGCTTTAGCGTGTTAACTTTATTCTAATTAAGACAGCAAAGAAACTCCGACACATCCTCTTTATTCATCTAAGAAAACTGGTTATTAGCCCACGGCATATGCCCGAGATTCTCTGAAGAGAGGTAAAAAACAACCTTCACGTAAGTGACAGTCACTTTTTAAGCCGGCTATTCGTGCCTGCGGATTGCTCCAAGGCGCGCTGGAGCCAGCAGCAGTAACGTTTATTTCATTGTCAGTGCTGCCCTAGCCTGCAGTATTTTATCTGCGGCAGGAGATGGGCAAGAACTCCTCAGAAACAAGTCTTCCTCGGCCACTTTTATTGGCCTTTTAAAAACCGCCTTTGAAATAACACCGGAGGGCTTTGGATGTATTTACACCTTCCTTGTGGCTATCTGGACAATTATTTCCAGTGATTATTAATGTTTTGTAATGCGGGGGAATTGTCAAGCAAAATTCTCTTTGTTCCCTTCAAGGGACAATCGAAAGCCCCTAGAAACTGGATCCAGAGTTTTCATGGGCAAATTCTGGAAATGAGGAATTGGCCATCTTAACGAGATCCAACAGCATGGCAAGGTACCGCCGGTAAGAAAGTAGAGGAAACCCGCTGATCTCCTCGCTGGGGAAACCAATCAATCACCAGCCGCTTTCAGAGACTGGAGGAAGAGAACATTTTTCATATTTTCTTTCCAACCTCCTTCCTGTGTAGAGCCCGTGTAGTCCCTCTCCTGCGAGAGCGTCGTTAAATCACTGACACGGGTGTGCGCGTACGGATGTCAGGCGTGTTCACGCATCCACAGCGAGGCAGTCCCTTCTCACGGGGACTTTTGTCAGTCTTACATGGGAACTTGTGCCAAATATCCATCCTTCACGCGGCCGAGGAGGCCCCCCGGATGATATTTGGTGTGACAAGACACCATCCTGCCTTGAATTATTTCCCTTCTTCCTGATGCCTCTGTGGGTGTGAGCGGGTAGTATCATAAGCAAAGCGTTAATTATTGTTTTGAGTCTGTGAATGTTCAATGTCTGAAAACAACGGCAATTATTTTTTTATAAACACTTCCTCGTGTCACAACCTTCCCAGCTTTAAGAGGCCGGCGAATTGTCTCTAGAGCAGGGAACCCAGAGTTTGCAGTGGATCCCCGTGTTTGATCCCATTTCTTTTCATAGCCGAGCACCGAACTGAAAAGAGGGGGCTTCCTTCCTCCCGTGACAGTTTCAGTGGAGACAAGAGAGTGACACCGGAATGGGAACACTTGAGGTCGGGGCGCCCGCAAATGTGTGGCTACTCAGCACCGCGGGGAGCTGAGGGCCGCGGGCGGGTGCTGCGGGGATGGCCCCGCGGACGCGGGTCGCCGTTCGCTCGGGCCCTGCGGAGCGCTGGACTCGCCTACCGGGGCAGAGCAGGGCGGCCCGGGGAATATTTCCTCGCCCTTGTCACAGAGGCAAGGGCGACCGGCGGGGTGCAGCCGGGGGAGCGGGGCACCGGCCGCTTCCCGTCCTGGCGGCCGGGGGCGCTGCCGCGGAGCCGGCCGAGGGCACCAGGGCTGGGGCCCAAGGCCCGTCGCAGCGCCGCGGCTCCCGCCGGCCGCNCTCCTCCTCCTTCTCCTCTTTTCCCGCTTCAGCATATGGTGAGGACGGTGTCACCGCACCAAACAAGTCGCGCAGCCCAGCGCCGGGACGTCCGCGGGGAGCCGGGGGGTGCGGGGGAGGCAGGAGGCCAGGGGGGTGCCGCCGGCCTGAGCTGCGACCGCGCCGNTGGGGGATTTTATGTTATTCTTTTATTATTATTTTTAATTTTTTTTTTTTCTCTAATTCGCCTGGTCACGTGTCCCTGTTATCGGCTCCCGGGGCGTTGCGGGGAAAGGCGCAGCACTGGGCGCAGCCCCGGGCCCCGGGGCGGGGTGTGTGTGCGTGTCCCCGGGAGTGCGTGTCCGTGTGTGCGTGTCCGTGTCCCGGCCGCGCTGCCCCTGCGCTGCGTCCAGCCGCACGGCTGCCGGGCGCTGTGCTGGCATTTGTGGCTCCTCAGCGGCCGAAGTCACGGCTTTGCAACGCGTTTAGGAACATTCTCTAAAAGCTGTTTTGGTTTTGCCTCCCTTATTGATTTCTCCGCCCCCGCCCTCATGGTCACCTGTGTAGCAGATGGATTGTTGTTGTAGAGATGTGCTAGTAGTAGCACTTGGCCGGTGCTGGACGCCTTGTTAGAGAATCTCAAAATACTTACAGGGAAAATTATTCAAAGAGAGAAATTCAAACATGAAACAAGGAAAGTAGTCCAAGGGTGAGTTTTGCAGGCGGATCCAGCTTTTACAGTGCTGCAGGTGCACTGTTTACAGGGTACCTTTGATGAAAGCCAACTTTCAGATGTCACACCTGTGAGTTGAACATCTGTTCCTGTACCCTGAAACGGGGGATATAGTCAAGCATTTTGGAAAGTAGGCAGTAGATTACAATGGTATCAGTATTATAAAGCGACTTACCACATTTTTAACAGTGAATCCTATTCCATAGTAAACTATGGCTTGTTAAATTGGACCTTCCTTTGTGTAGGCCTTGTAAAGTGCTGCACATGCTTTGATTTACTGTGATTTCTTATCCATATTACAAAGAAAGTGGAGTAATTTAACATAATGTCTCTTCTAATTGATGTTGAGTTCATTAGAACTGAGCTAGTGAATGACTTACTATGCTGCATGGCTTTCAAACCCCGAGTCTCTTGTGTGCTGAAGAAAACTATAAAGTACTATGTCATTTCCCATATTCCTTAAGACGTTTTTACATCTTACATAGGAGGCATATTAAACATTTATATATGTGCAGGTGGTTTTGGAATACGATGAACACTATTTTTGTCATTTCATTGTTTTCCTCCTTCTTTTTTACAGTCGTATGGTAAGGGGAAGAGGGACAAAATGTCCACATTTCTCATTATCCTTCAGCCTCTGAAGTATTCAGAGGAAAAAAGAATTTTGAAAGTACTATTTTCATTGTCCAGTACTTTGTGTCCTGTAGCCCTTTCTCCTACTGAAAGACACCAGGCTGCCTAAGTCTCACTTCGTACATATATTAAAAAAACCCCAATCAAACAGGTGTAGGACAGGATCAGGATGCTGTTATCTTGTTCATGGTGTTACCTTTGATTTTGCAACTCACATATTTGCACTCATTTCCTGGAATACAAACTTTGTGTTTCCTTAACACGAAGCAGAACTTTCTCTGCAACTTACCTCATATACCAAGAGGAATATCTCTTCCAAAAATTTTACTACTTAGTAGATGTAGTTTAAAACCAGAGCACTGCAGAGGTCCAGTCTGCATTTCCAAGATGGCTATTGGGAAAAGCTTCAGGTGGCATGGAGCTACCACTGCCTTCTATCTTGCCTCCTACCATGGAGGTACAATGAGGAAAACGGGTTTCTTGTGGCCCAGCTATAATAGCCAGTACCTTGGATGGCCAAGTGGTGTTTACTTCTAATTTGTGCACAGAATTAATTTATCTCTAAGACAATTCCCTAACAGAAGTGTCCTTATATAAACATGTCTTTGCTGCTCCCTTCTCTCAAGATACGGCCCAGAAATGCTTGGCTAGGTTTGAATCTCTGAATCAAATCCTATTTGATTATGCTGAGTTTCCCAAAACCTACAGTAGTGCAAGAACAGAACTCAGTCCTTATGCTCGACACGGCTTTGCTTTCAAACTTTGTGGCAGACTTTATGTCATGGGCATAGGGACTCAATACTACAAGGGGCTGCCCATCTGTTAAGCCTGTGGTGGAAAAATGGAGTCTAGTATGTTATCAGTATTACCTGCAGAGCTGCATCATGTACATCAGTTACCACTGCCTATGAGAAAGAAAACATAACTTTAAACAATTTAATTGTTGGCAGGTCATTAATTAAAAATCCTGAAAAATATTGAAAACTAGTAATATGGTCACCCATGTGATGGAAAAAAAATCAACTTTTTGTTTGTTTTTGGTTCATTTGGGAATTTAGTCTGACAAACAATAGTTCATGACTGATGTAAGACTGCATCATTGGTTATAGGGGTGTTCTAATCTGAGCAGGTTGTGCTTTTACATCTGTCAAATAGCAGAGGCAATGTACTCCATGTATCAATTGATAAATGGACTATTTCAGTGTGTGGATCTCTCTGCCTCACTTCTCATTGTTTTCAAAGACCCATCTCTTGCTTGTGAGCTTTGAAATGGTCTCTGATTTATTTGTTTTATTTTTTTTTTCATTTAATGAAATTATTTAGTTCTTCAGAAGTCTTCCATTTCTGTGTTTGAGAATTAATATTAAGCCTGAAAATCAGTTTGATTTGCCTGTGTTGTGTCAGGTAGACAGGAGGTATGTCATATTGGGTAACTGCATTTCTGGTAAGGTAGATTTGTAGCATAGGCTGCTTTAGAATATAAAGAAAGGTTTTATTTGTCTGACAAATAGTTACATGTTGTACATGGTAGTATATTCTGTAATAAAATTTCTCAGTGAAAGTATTGCTGCAACATAAAAGAATGTAAGGTTGAGAGAAGGCATGGCTCTTAGGTTTTAATGTATCTTAATGAATGATGCATTATATACGTATTATGATGAGAAAATATGGAAAGTGCATTTCTAACAGATTAAAATGTTTGAATGTCTTGCAACAGCTTTGATTGAATCGAATATTTTTCATTTCAAATTCTCAATTTTAAAACAGCACACCCTAAAAATCAGGTCGGAATGGTGTGTGTAATGTCAGAACTGAGATCTATCAAACAGAAAGCCTCCAACAACATTTTCAAACCTTTCTCAATTGTCAATTTAAGTTAATTGAAAATGAAAGGTCTCGCTTTCAGGATTGGGCCATTTAAATAGAAGCCTGCTGCTTTCATTTTGTAGAAGGGCAATCTCCCTCCACATACGTGTTTTTAAAAGGTTCATTCATAATTCTCCCTTCACACTTCTATTGGAAATGACAGAATTCATTATTTTGAGTTCTTGAACTATTTTTCTGCAACTTGGGTGATGAATTGTATGAGATCTAGTTCATAACGTGGCACGGCAACCCACAAGATTTAAAATTCTCAAGGCTCGATTTGTCTCTTTCTGGCACTCGGCTGGCACAGGCGAGGGAAGCTTCCATGTGCATCTTCTGCCTCTTATAGAGAAGGAGGTTGGGATTTTTTTTATTTAATACTGATCAAGGAAAAAAACTCGCACCCTTGCTCAGTAATTCACTAGAGGTATCCAGGCAACAAGGACATACATTACAGTCAGCAGTATACAAGGTGCTGGGAGAATTTTCCTTGCCTCCTGTTTATCTGGGAATCCAACTGCAATAGACCTATACAAACAGCACTGTTTCCACTGTCTATATCTAACATGTAGTTTGTCTGTAGACTTCTGGGCTTTTTATTTATGTTTAGCTCTGTGATGGAAAAGGATTTCTTGATGTGTATCTATTTGTGCCTAAATAAAGGAATTCGACTCAGGTGGGAGAGGGGGACAGAGACTCCATGAAATGACAAATACGACTCAGCTTGCAATTGATGGTGCATCTGTGGGAATGTTGCAATGAGAAACCTCTTTTTGAGAGTAATTTTTGTCTGAGGTTGCTAGGCTACACCAGCCTGGGTTGGACTTGGTGGAGATAGTAGCAATGTCACCAATTACTTGCTAACCAAAATAGGCCTCACTGACAGAGAGTTATGGTGATTGAATTTCCCTTTTTCTTTGTTAAATAAAAGTATTTTCGCTAACTGCTGACATGTATCAATGCTGGGGACTGAGTGGGACCCGTTCATACTCTCAGAGCTGGTTCAGATGCTTGAAGATTTCTGACTACAATGACCCAGTTGATCATATATCTTAAGAACTTTTTGCACCTCCTGCAGCTACAGTTTGTTTGCTTGTTTCTTTCTTTCTTTGTAAATTGATGACTATGATGAGAAAGATGATTCTTAGTGATACCACCTGTTTCAGAATCATATCCTAAAGTGTCTTATGCCTTTCAGGTTAAAAATATTTATTTCTTTTGCAAGGAAATGCCAGACTGACATTACATTAGCTGATAAAATTGCCTCAGTAAAGGTCTAGACAATACTCAGAGACACTAGACAGAAAGAGATGGTGAGATGGTGGCCATGCTGTGCTTGCACCTTAATACACAATCCCTGTCCTCTCTCAGTCTCGGTGTTAGCTTGTACCTGCTGTTGTAGTTACAAGGATAAAATTATGATTTTGGAAATGGATAGGATTTTGTACACCAAATTGCTGAATACTTCAACTGCTTACTACTGCCTACTTCCCAATGCTAAACAAGTTGAAAACCATCTTTTCTGCTGGAATATTTGGTAGGCATGCAGTGGCTGTATTAGGTGGGATAGAGTTCCCATACATTGGCTGCATGGAGAGTTTTATATGGTTTTTGGGCAGTTACCCTTTGATTCATAGATCTTCTTTTGTACTCACAAAAATGGAAGTAGGTTTTTTACTTACAGAGGAGAAAGCAATGCAGAGCTTTTACTACTAGTTCTGATTTTTGTGCTAGACACTATCTACATAATAGGTATGTATTATCCTTACATAATATTTCTTGCCTTTTGGAAGAACAGTGATATTTCTGACTTTCATGTCCAAATCCAAAGCATTTCCAAAAGATTTACATTTTTAAAGAGGCTGTAATGTCTTCCAACCCTCTTGTGTCTGTTCATGCCTTAGAGTGTCTTACCTTGTATTATTGCTTTTAACTTTCTTTTTATTTTGTCTTTTTATCTGACTATCTGAGCTTCAGTAACTATATTAATATTGAACATGCGATTTTGACTCGGGTTTTAGGGAGACTTAGGGACAATGCTTTTTAATTTACTTCAGTTTTGAAGTGCCAGAACTTAGCCAGACATAAGTTTAAGGTAGAACTTTAGATTTGATCATAGGAATATGAATAACTTTGGCTGTGATAGTAAGAGGGAAAAAAATGCAAAGAAAGGTATGCAAAAAAGAAATTCAGTTTTAATATGAGATTTACCTTGTTATGCCTAATTTCAGATTCTTCTAGATAAGTTACAGGGATACAAACTAGTCCCTTTAAGAGTTTGGTTCTGACACCCAAGCTTGCATGGAAAAGTAGATCGTTATATCGAAGACAAAATACTATCAAAAATAAAAATAAAAATTAAATAAAAGGAAGTTTCCTCTGGAATCTCCCCAAAAGAGAAAACATAGCCTCAGGACTAGCAGGAAGAAGTTTAATTTAAAAAATGCAAAATTCATTAAGCTAGTTGAAGGTGTAATATGCTAGCGCTGTGAATGAATTTTGTTTCTTTGTTCATTATGGCTTTTTTAGTTTAAAGTGAATAAAGACAAAGAGAACTTACCTAAAATAAAAACTGCTTTACAGGGTCTGTATCTCCTTAACTATTGTTATTTAGTATTTGGAGTAAAACCTAAGTAGTATGAACCAAAGCCCCGGTGTCCCGGACTTTACAATCAATACTACATTTCAAAATGTCGGTGCATTCTGTACTTCAGGGAACACGAGTCTGGTTTGAGCTTTTGGGTTAATTTAAGGTCCATCTTAGCCAGATTTTTCAGGTTTCATTCAGATGCCTTTGTTTGCATGTATGTAAGAGCTGAGAAGAAAGCGTACAAGTTCCCTAGCGCAGGCTGATGCATTTTGCTTCCATTTTCCGGCTCGGCCGAAACAACCAAGGCAGTGTAAGGCATTAGCATCGCTTGCTTGTCCACTTAAGCTCTCACCTGTCCTAAAGGTGATCGTCCCCATAACAAAGGTGCCAGCATTAATACATATGCTTGGCCTCAGTTGAGATGGTTGCTTAAATGGCCAAATACAGGCAGACGCGCTTTGATCAAGTGGACGTTGAACAGCTGAGGTCTGCGTGCGTGCCCACCTGTGCTGGCCCCACTGAAAAGAAGAGTCAGTCAACAAAATCCGTAATTTCTTTTCTACTAAAAAGAGTAGGCTGACTGGTAGATACATAATGGAATGGGCATTTGTCTGCTCAAAAATTTGTGGAGGGCAACTTATTTCACATGTTTAACATGTTGATTAGAGGTAAACAGAAGAGCAAGCAACTCCACTAACATAAGCTTTCTGGTATCAAGTCTATAAAGATCTTTTAAATAATGGAGTAAAACTTGGAAACTTTCAATTCATAGGCTTATATTTCAAGAGCAAGGAAATGTTAAACAGTTTGCATGCCCTGGATGAGAAAGGTATTCAAATGTTAACGGAAATTTTACCATGAGTTTTGTTAGTGCAGAATTTAATAGTGGAGTTTTTATCTTACTTTAATCTAGTAGGTCAAGTAATTTATTTCCCAAGATGAATTTGAAGCTGAAAGAGGGCAGAAAATGAAAGACATTCTCAATGATAATTCCCAAGATGCTGTGATACCAGAGAGCATAAAGGACTATACTGAAATTAAGATACATGTATGAATTGCAAAAAACTTGGCAGGTAGAAAATGAGCACAGCTTTGAATGGCCTGAAGAAAATATCTGTGAGACTGCACCAAACTTTTTAACCCTTTATGGTCAGTGGTCTTACTCATTGTGTAGCTTTGAATTTGTAGGTCAGATCTCTTGCTTTCTCTAAGTGGATGAAAAGTAGCATTGTGAGCAGTCCAAGCAAACAAAGTGCTTGTTAAACCTCAGCTATATAGTGAAGGTTATGAAGGAAAACCCCTCTTGGTACATAAGTATTTTATTGGCTGGACAAAGTAACATAGTTAAATAGTTGTAGGGAAGCTGCTGTTTAGAACTTAACTGCTTATCAAACATAGAAAGGCAGCATGCTCTTGGAAGTTCCTACGAAAACAGCTTCTTTTTCTACCTTTTCTGGTAGTTTAAGGAGGCCAAAGTAATAGATTTATATTTTTCAGTTTAAGAGCTCTACTCTACCTCAGACCAGTACAACTGGAAGCAGACATTTTGGGGAACATGGTTTAGAAATCTGGAAACGATTGTGTGGTGCATTCTCCACAAAGGATACATGTGCTTGCCACAAGTGCAGCTTGTAATCGTGGAAAATCAAAGGTACTCTATTGCTCTTAGCTGGGTAAAGAATTTGGCGTGTCCTGTAACCCTTGATTAATCAAAAGATTTTTTTTTCAGATATGAAGAAAAATCTGTGGCTTGCTAGTGGCTCCTGTTTGCAGGAATCCCTTTATTTCAGCTGTTGTGCTTTCCCATTTACAGTTTGGAATGGGTTCGCCAAAGAACACAAACATCCTCATCTTTCCTTCTTTTTCTGTGTCCTGATCCTGATATCACTGAATTCAGATTTCCTCATCATTTTTGTTTGGACCCAGTACTGGCTTTTTGTGGTGACCACGGCCCTAGAGTTGGTGTAGTTAAAATAGAACTGCAAAAGGAGCTTGTGTATGGACAAGGATATCTTCATGCTGGGAATGCTGGAAGTTACTAATAGTGTATCTCTTTACATTTTTAGATACAGCACTTGGAGATATATATATGTTCTCTATCTGTGAATCATACAAGTCTGCAAGTTGCTTGCCTTCTTGCCCTGATACAAAACATGTAATGCTCTTATTATTATGTGACATAGTTAGATTCCTGTTGAAAATCAATAACCTTCCCATAAAGCAAGTCTTACATCCTTTCTTAAATTCATTTAGAATCATTTTATACGCCTCATTAGCCTTGTAATTTAAGAAAGAATAAAAGAAAAAGAAAACAAACCAGCCACCTAATATTAAACAGTGTATGTAATTTAATTTTTCCAACCAGGGGGGATGTTTATGACACTAAATATATCTGCTAGTCTATAAATACCTGTGTTTATAGTTGAGCAGAGCAGTGGTTCTCAAACTGTGCTCTATCAGACACTTAATAATACACAATGTGCTGTAGGTAGCATTATGCCACTGCTACCTTTCTGTTTTCTTTCATCTGCTACATTGCTTTCATGGAAACTAAATGTACCAGATGAAATACATTCCTAAATATTCTGTGCAATCACCCATTAGAAAGTGGATGGTCAATGTGAATAAATGCAGAAATTGTTTTAAAGACAGACCTTATACTTAAGCACAGTCAACATTTAAAGCAAAAGGTATTAAGTTCCTGAAAGGAAAGATACCATGCGATACAGAAGAATATTGTTGACTTCTATGTAAAACTCTGAGTGTGTTTGAAGTTCCTTGAGACGATTATGGTGTGAGGAAGAGTCACTATCTTTTATGCATATTCCTTGTAGTAACCCTATGGGAATGACACCAAATTAAAGAAATGGGATGGGGCTAATGATGACCTACAGAAAAAAACCAACAAAGATTGGCATTATTTAAATCTCATGTGTAATGAATGTGTGAAAAAAAAAGAATTGCTTTGTTTATTAGTACAGTGACACCTACTTTATCGAGTAGTAAAATGTGCCTCAACACCAAAGCAGATGCAGCTGTAGTAGACATAGTTGTAAGAAAAGAATGCAAAGCATTTAACAGCTGCTTTACTAAACAATTCTTACGTTTTATAAAGGACATTTATTTTATAAACTTATATTTATATTTATAGTATATTTATTTCCCACACACAGTCAGTACTGAGGAATTTTGAATTAAGCAAACTTTTTGCATATTTAAATTTATCTTTTAAGAATAGTCTCCAACAAAATAAAGACAAAAGCAATAAGTATTTCTATAGTTTATAGGATTTTTTTGGTGTGTGTGTGTTTTGGCTTTTTTAACAGATCCTTAAATTATTATTTAAAAAAAAATTTAGTCATTTAAAATTTTTGAGTAGTCTAGGTCTTGACCAACACATTTTTCAGTTTGTAGGAATTTCACTGGTAACACTGGAATGCTGTCACACGTGTGAGAACCTTACTGTAGACTGTTACTTAAATAAAACATTAAGGTTTAGTAGCTATGTTAAGAAACATTGTTGGTTGTAAGGAAGGAAAGAATCCCACTCATTTTGAATTCCCTGAGCAATTTCTTCATGCCTATTGATACCTGTTGCTTGAGCCTTGATGCCTGTCCTGTTTATATTATTACCTATGTCAATTAATTAATTTCAGACTTTCCATGTGTATCATTAAAGAACAGCCATGTACATTTTTATTTAAGCAAAATTGTTGATTTCTTGACCTCTGCGAAGTTAAACCTTGACTTTTCCCACTATAAATATTTTCTCCCATTTTTATTATAGCTGTGCAGTTCCATCAGAATTCCCTTGCCATAGCTGAATGAAAATAAGTGTGTGCAAGTTATTTATAGACACGAGTTTTAATAAGTAAGAATCGTGTGTGGAGGTATTTTTTTCTCTACAAGGGTTGATTGTATATGTCTTGTGCATGTACTTGGGAGTTTGTTTGGCTTTTTTTCTCTTTATTTTTTCTTTGTCTCTCAAGTAGCCCACCAGCTTTTGCCAAAAATGCAAGGAGAACAGCTGCCAGGGTATTAAATGTAGTTTGTTGGTGGACAGTCACAGCTTAAAAAATGTGGCATACCATGTTCTTATTGCATACTGTAGATTTCTACAAGCAAATTCTTTGGAGAGAGAGGGAGTTGAAGGAAATTTATTCTTGTTACTGTAACTTATTGTTGAGAGAGGAGCAGGAACACCATTCTGTGTGTTAGGGCATCTGCTACAGTCTGTGCATCTCTAGGACTGGAGAGCTTGGCTTTAGGGCAGAAAGAGACATAGTTGAACTGTAAACAGATGAAAGTCAAGATGAGGAATTTGGTGAAGATATGTATAGGGTATTTGTAAGGCTCTCCCACTTCAGGTTCGTAAGGGATGAAATGAAGTGACTGACCTCCAGCACCTGGAGTTGCTGTGGCCAGGAAGATGACAGTTCAGACATCAGTCACAGCAGCTACTGAACACGGTTGGACTTCTAGGTGGAACTATGTTTGAAAAGAGACAAGGTCTGCAAAAATTTCCATTGCTGGGCCTGGCATTCTGAGTAATCTGTTGTCCACAAAGTTTTTGGAGAAAAAGAGCATACTCTGGCTGTGTGGCAAAGAAAATTTTATATGTTTTGCGAATCAGCAAGCTGTTTGCAAGCAGAGGAGAAAAACAGATTGATGCTGAAACTATGAAATATGGAAACAGTTGAGAAAGAGCACAGAGAAGGGGTAAATAATGAAAGAAGTGCTTGCTTTAGGCACATCCCAGGCTGTGGTGTTGTAAGCCAAGAGGGAGCATAGAACTTAATTTGAAAATCTGGGGCAAAGGAGAAGGAGATATGTTAGTAGCCATTAGAGTGTCTAAAAATAACCATCACCAGAGCTGGTGTGGTGGTTAAGATTATAGGTGACTGAAGACCTCAGGTTCAGTGCTTAGGCAGTAGTAAAGTGATGACCTAGGAGAGAAGGTAGAAGGCTCGGAACTGAGCGTTGCAGGAGTCCACAAGGGAAAGATTCTCTGCTTAGACAAAAACAGATATTGAGACAAGAAAAATGAGCAAAAATAGTAGCAATAGATTTATGTGACAAAGACAATGGGAGAGTTGAGGAATTACAGAAATGTGTATGTATTACAGGGCATGTGTATGTATGCATCTTAGAGGCTCATTTTTAATATATTGCAGTTTGTCAAATTCTTTAATGTCTCATTATATACCAAATGCACTTGTATGGAAACACTTTGGTGTAAACGTGATAAGCAAGAGACACTACCCTGAAAAGTCACCAAGAAATGCTAGCAATTTTTCACTGCAGCCTAACTTTTGAAAAGCTCTAGCTGAAGAAGCGAAAAATAACTTGGTTAATAATATTTCCTATTTGCAGATGAATAAAGAATTCTAAGTACAATTTTTTAACAAAATGAATCTATTTTAATAGTCACAGAGATGCCGGAACATCAGCATCAATATACTGTTATGAGTACATCACTGCTCTCGGGTGGCATTTGTGAATATTTGCATCAGTTCTGCACACTCTGTTACAGATCACTCTGCTGACCAAACTAAAGTTAATTAAGTTACACCAATTTAAAAATCACTGTGATAGAAGGTAAAATGAATTTCATAATTTTCATTGAACATATTTTCATTGTGCGACACTAATTTTTTAATTCAGTGCTAACTCCCTTAGTGTGTTGCTTGATTGACGCAATTTTATGGGCTTGCCTAGCTTGTACCTCAACAGTGGAACAGTATGGATACAGACAACTGCTTGTTCCTGACTGCAGAAATTACTTACAGCCGCTATTATATGACAAAGCGTTTTCTACAGTAGAGAACCTTAATTGATTCTTTGCTCAGTACCTTTATCTCACAGGTTCACATACAGTGGCTTAATTCCAGCATGTGTAAATGCCTGCTACATAAGTGCTTAATTTTTGGTGTTCTCCAGACATATGCTTGAAAGAAAAGCTTTGTAATCCAGTCCTATGAGTTACAGGTATTACAGTTTACTTGGGGAAGCTACTATACTGTGCTCTATACAAAGCGATTAAAGTCATATCAACAGAAGAAAAATAATGCATAGACTTAGAGACAGAAATTACGAAGCTTTTAATAGGCCACAGAAAAAATGCAATAAATTTTGAAACAAAAATAAGTTCGTTCCTCTCTAAGAGTTTTTTGAACTGTGCGATCGTCTGAAGCACAGTCCTTTGTGCTAAGGTAGATGACGTAAACATAAAGGTTTTTCTTGCCTTCCTGGTCATTCGAACTGTTAAATGGCTGAGACAAAACTCAGATAGCACAAAGGATTTTTAGGTGTTGCTATTACAGTACATAATTACTATTTACAGTAATCATAGTTTAGCAACATTAAGTCCACTAAATGTGTGACAGTCTGTGTCCCCATTTATTTGAACGATAAAATTTCAGCTGTTTGTATTTCATCTGGAAATCACTTAAGATCAAGAAGTGTATTTTTGCCAAATCAGCAATTAACATTGACACTCCAGTGTGCCTGGAAGGAGGTCTTGTTTTTATTAACACTTTCTCATTTGGCAACAAAAGAAGTGATAGCACCTTCCCGTAGTTTGGGTTTACTTGATGAAGCAAAATAACTCACAGTCCTTGTGAGAATGGGGCCCATAGGATTGGTTGTGGTCCACTTTCTCATTTGTGATTTTTTTTCTTTTTCATTTTGTTTGAGATTGAATTTGAGAGAGAGCTTTGTTCCGGACAGTAGTTTATGACAGTGGGCTGAAGAGATGAGATTTCACTGCATCATAGAACGAATACACAAAGAGAAAATATGTGAAAATTGAAATGACAAGGTAGAGTAGCTTGGTTGTTGAGGTAGATAAAAATAACTAGGTTCTCAGGGAAATGAGGTGGGGATTTTTTTTACTGAACTAGATTTACTTTGAACAAGAGCAGTTGAGATGGAAAACCTAGACGCTATAAAAACTTGATGGAAACAACAACAAAAAAAATTCATCCTGCTTTTTCTTGTAACTTCGTGTTTTACTATCTGTGTGATCCCAAAGAAAGCAAACCAGAGTCCATCTTCTGTCAAAGTAATGCATCTAAAGGACTAATAAATAGATTTGATTAGAGTGGATTTCTTTTTATTTTATTTACTATGCAACATTGCTTGAGCATGTCAGAGCACCTTGAGATTTTGAATCACACAGTAAAATCTGTGTGTTCTGCCAGCTGGTTTTTTTGGGTTTTTTTTAAAGCTAGAATAATAGTATATTTGTCTTACTTCCTTTAGAAGCACTGGGGCAAGTTGTGACTGGTCTAAGACATGTGAAATACACCTTTGTGAACAGAATAATAAAGTCGGCTTGATGCCATCATGCTGTGGTACTGACAGAGATGTGCTGGTTGGAATTAAAAAAGCCTGGAGTGCTAACAGAGCTCTGCAATTTCCAAACAACTATCCCCTCCTCTCTCACGTGGCTGGAAGAGAGAGAATAATGCTTTTCGTGAATAAGGAGTTAATTTCAGGAAAGCTTCCGTTAACTGTTTTACAAAGGCTCCAAGAGAAAGCAGCCATCTCTAGCCTTGGTGGCACACATGGGAGTTCGATGCACTCTAGGAATGTGGAGCTTTGTAGTGAGAGGAACAAGCCAGGGCTAAACCCCAAGCAGGACTTTTTTATGCTCGTGATTTTAGTACCTGAAAAAAAAATCCATTGCAGTCAAATCTCATCGACTTTGAACATGTGAGGCCTGTAACGTATTTTTCAGGTTTTGCCGGTTTGCTGAGGTTTTCTGCAGAAATGTGGATGCTCGTATTTGTTTGCTTTTCAATTTCTGTTACTTCCACTAGATTCCCATGGAGTATTGCTTGCAGCTATTCTGGATAATTATTTTTCACTCTACCAAAATTATCAGTCTGGCACAAAATAGCCACGTTCTCATCCAAGCACTTTAGCTACCAATTACTTCACCAGTGAGGAATGCTTGTGTAATGTGACTGCACTGAACTCCTACTTCTCCTGCATAAGCAAATGGTGACAATTTACACTGTAGTTTCACTCTTCTGTTTTGCTGCTGGATAGTCTTTATGCTGTTAGTTGCCTTAATTGAGAAGTATCAATGGAGCTATACAAAAATACATGATGGGACAGTTTAAAAGCCCATAATTTAATTTGCTGACTTCTAACTTACCCTATATCTGAGGTTCAGAGCAGACCCCAAACTGATCTGCACCATTGCTGTGTTTTTCATATATTATCATGATGTTTGTTGGCCTAACAAGGCCGAATGCCATTTGCTACCATAGTAAAAAGGTAGCCTTTGCTCTAGGATCTTTAACACTTGGTAAAGTATGATCAGGAAAGTTAATGTTTCTACTGCAGACCTCACTTACACAGCCCTTCTTTATTTGCTGAAATAAATTGGCTTCATTTTTTATAAGTGGAATTTTCTGTCAAAGTCATGGTAGATTTTGAAAAACAATTCACTCCATCCACTTTTTTGCCACTGTGACAATTTGCAAAGAAGGAAGAACTTTTAGCTTTTTGAAAGTATTATGATTTGTTGTTGTGGTTTGCAATCTTCCACACTTTGTTCGTGTGTGTGTGTGTGTGTGTGTGTGTGTGTGAAAGTATTTAGCTTTGAAACCTTTGAAAGTACTAGTGCCTCTGTTTTGGGAAAGTTAACAGCTGGATGTTCAGAGGTGTTAAGTAAATGTACAAGAGGAGGGTAATGTATACACTATAATGAAACCTGCAGTATCTGACGCCTCTATAATAAATAGACCAAACATTGAAATAATGTAAAATGAGATTTTTTATTTGCTGATGACATTTTACCAATCTTGTTCCCCCACACTTCTTGATGCCACCTGCTGAGGTGAGTTTTTGTTTGATGTTTATACCTGACCCAATGGAACTTGCCTGTAAATGACTCCTTTGAGTCCTCTGGGGACATCTGGTTATTTGTTAAACAACTAACTGGGACTGCCAAGTTCCTTCCTTAAAAACCATGAAGTTAATTAGTCACCAAAGTTAGAGCAGGAGGGTGATGAGACATACTTGATATGAGTGAGAAGAAGGATTGTCTTAAGAGATGGAGAAATTGACTAGAGTAATAATTCCATTACATTCATATTCTCATTCTTATGCAATGTAAATACCATAGTTACAAACAGCTTTAGTATCTTCTCTAAGTCTTCCTGCCCTTAGGAGAAAATGCCACAGTTCAGGTTGCAGGAGTTTAGGAGGCTGAAAGTAACTGCCATGGTAGTTTCAAAGACAGCAGATGGGATCGTTGGGAGGTACTGGTGAAGGACCATGACAGTCACAGTAAAGCTACTCTTGGTTTCATCACAAATAGGTAATAAGGTAGACCAGAATGGTATTTTCAGGCATTGAACACCACCACAACTCTGTATCAACTATTTTTTATGAAGTATCTTTCGGTGTGTGTGACAGTTAAACCTTTTGAAAGTAGAATGTTACTCCTTGGTTCAATGACAAGTCTGTCCAAAATTTTAACTTAATTTTCTGTGCATACGTATACGTAGGTGAATATACATGTATATACATGTATTTTATGGGGCGAATATATATATATATATATATATATAAAAATAATATTATATATTTCATTCGGATTGTCACATTTCAGTAGGGTTGAAAATGTGGTGGTCGTTCAATAATGGAGATGCAGCCCTTTCCCACAACACATTTGATGAATGTCTTTGACTGAGTTAAGAAATTAAGTTGTTTTCTACAGTTAGCTGGTCTTTATTCTTATCAAAGCTGTGGGGCTTTCCAATGTCAGGACACTTGGTGGGTGGATACTTCTCAGAAGAATAGAGGACTTATCAATGTTTGCTTAGGGTCTATTGCATTCTCAACCATAAAAGTAGCTATGCTGTCTATAGCACTCATAAATCTTCACCTAGTCAAGGCTACTGTCTCTTTCGTCATACAAGGTTGTGTTTTAAAAAATGAGCATAAATGTTTTTCATTTAAAATGAGTATAATGTAATTATAATCTCAAAACACCTAACTTCTTCTTTGCTGGTTTTGAAAAGTGTTTCCATAATTCAGTTTGCATAATCATCTGATTGCTTATTGGCTGTGCCAATAAAATCTCTTTACCCTTACAAGGCAAGCATATTCTCAGGCACATTCTCACCAGAGGGCACTGTTACACACACTCTTATAGATCATTTTCTTCTGGTGAAAGTAATGTCTGGTCCTGCAAAAAAGGGTGTGTTGGTGTTAGATTTTGATGCACATTTTTCGTAGGGGAGCTCTTGCTAATAAGGTAGTTTGAACTGCTTTAGTCTCTTTATCTAGTTAAACTACATTTTTCCTATTGAGAAGTGGCCATTACTTCCAAAGATAATGTTTTTGAAGAGGGTCCATCTTTATATGTGTGAATTAACTACACTGTTTCAAACTCCATGCAGTTTATAAAAAGTGATTCTAAACAGTCCTGAATCTTTAGATTTACACTGAAACAGTAGCAGAAGGTCAAAGACATTTATCTTGTTCCTATGGTTTTTTGTTGAAGAGGATGGAAAGGTAATATAAAGTAAAACTGGTAATTTAGCTTTAGATAATTGTTATATCTGCTCATTATTAATAAAAAGCATATACTCAGGCAATATGATTACACAAAGAATCTCTGTATTATGCAGTTACACAAATTTGTATTTCTACTAGTTGAATGAAGATAGTTGAGAAAAGTAAATAATGGTAAAATTTATGCTTCAGGCTATACTTTGTTGTGGAAACAGTCTAGTTTTCCCAGATCTCTTAAGAAAAATCTTACTCCAATGACTTTTCTTCCTGATTATGTGTCACCTGAATTTTTACTTATATTTTTGATCGAAAAAGATGTTTCAAGTTCTCTAGGATCTGTTTGGGGCTTTTGCATGTCTATTTTTACTTCACTTTGCTTTAGTAAAGCAGATTTAATTTTTTTTAAATTTTTGGTGAATCCATTATGACTGGTCTGTTTGGCAGTGGCTGCAGCGAGTGGGTGGCCATTGAGAGCCCAAGGTGGCTGGGGGTCATTTGGGATGACCAGCAGTGACATGATTTCCTGTGGTGGCACAGCAGCCGTGTGAAGGGATGCAAGAGACGGGGAACCAGGATTCTTCTTGCTCTCTTTTAAATGCTCAGCTGTTCAACTTTTCCCTATTAAGTTCTTGCACATAGTACTGGTGAAGCTGTCTTTACTTTCATGCTGTTCACGAGTAGGCAGGTGTTTGAAGGTATTATTATTTCAGCTATCTTGTTACAGTTTGTATTTACTAATCTGTCTCACTAGTCTGTGCCTGTCACCCTGTATCAAAGGACCAGGGAAATGGTAAATACTATGCCATTTTTAAAATTACTTTTTTATTTATTTCCAGAAAGGGTTGCAGATGAAATCTGTGGATTTCAGTCTGAGCTCAGTGAAAAAAAAAGTCTAATACAAAGAATTTTTGCAGCAAGAGTGCCTACTGCATAAGAATCACTAGGTGCGAGGATAGAGATATGTTATTGACATAGGTGTGCCTCAGCGAACGTCCTCGTGGTGTATGCTCCTTGTGTCTTGGTGTCTGATTGTCCTGCCTTGGGAGAGTAAGCAAATACCACAGCTCTTCTCCTGCCAACAGGGTTAATAAGAGGGAAGCAAGGCTGCCAGTGCTCTTCCAGACCTCATCACAATGCAATATGTAGCAAAGCTGGGGTATGTCAGGCTCAGGACCTTTCAGTGCTTTCTGGTTGTGGTTTTAGACATTGTCACAGTATAGTTAATGTTCCAAGAAGCCTTTGGCAAATTTCTTCAAAAAAGCACGTAAGGAAACAAAGCTACTATGGGTTAAAATGGAAGATTTTTCCTGGATTAATGATTGTTTAATAGAAAACAAAGGGCAGGGCTAGGATTAGGCTTAAAGTTAGCTTTTGTACTGAAAGGAAATTGCTAATGAAGTCACATATAGACTTGTCCAGATAGGCAGATATTCCTGGGACTTCTGTTGTTCAATATATCTATGAGGACTTACTGAAAGGAATTGATTCATGAGGTTGCAAAGTTTGTCATTACTGCAAACCCACTGCTGCAGGGTACATCTAATGTGTACCCACATCTTAGGTATTGGATGCAGACTTGGTAACCCACATAAAAAGTTGAAAGAGAGCTTGCAAAGATACTCTTTACACCTCACCTTAGTGTCAGTCACGATGGCAGCCATCACAGTGATACTGGGTAGGATTTTGTAACTATTTAATTTGTTTTGGGTGAGGAGCAGGGTACTAACGAGAACAGACACCTTACTTCTTTCCTCCACAAACTGCACTGGAAATCCTGATAAAACAGATGTGTTAAAGCATCCAACACTGCATTCGTGGGACTTCTAAGCTGGCCACTTTCTTTTCCATTAAGTGTTTTGTAATTTCTGCTGATTTTTCTGGAAGTCCCTTTGATTATAGTTAGTGCAGCCTTGATGCAGCGTGCTTGAATTGCTGTATCAGTGAGATTTGCTAAAATAAGTCACACATGAATTGTAGGCCATTATCTATCATTAACTCATCCAGAATTTCATGGCAAAGTAAGTGCTATGTCTAATGTGTTTTCTCAATTGTTACTGGCTGTGTTGTTTAAGTATATCAGAATATGGCTGATAGTAAAGTCACATGCAGTTTAGACACATGGAAATTAGTTTGGGGGGGAAAATGGTTTTAATTAATACCTGGTAATATTTAAAATTATTTGAGTTTTTCAGTTAATTTAGAGGTATTAGAATTTATAATGCATTTATTTCTAGGAAATACAAATTCTTATCATCATGCTAGTCTAGAGAAAACTTAGGATTAGGGTCAGATTTTCATGCATCAAAAATTGCAATTAGATGTCTATTTAAAATACATTCTACCTATCTTATGCGGTGTCTGTAAACTGATCATCTTGTCTGCTGGCAAAAAGGAGGATAGATAGTTGTGGTTGCTAGTTGTCTTTCCTTTTGAGAATGGTGGTACAATGAATATTGTTGCTGTGTGTGTGTGTGTGTGTGTGTTTGTAGGAGGAAATTTTGAGTGGGAGAAGTTGCTGCACTAGATACCTGCTCTTATTCAGCCTCTTCTGAATGCCAGAGATCCTGTTTTTCCTTCCCTTTTTTATTCTTTCAATTGAGGATATTTTTCAGCATGCTGGTTCCCAGCAGGGTGAGGCCAGCCATTATCAAGAACCGTGGGTTCTTTAACTGCAAATTTGCATCTTAAAGTGCCTGAATACTTTTGAAAAATCTCCGCAGCTCCTTTTTGTGGGGATATTTGATCTTCTGCTGATTTGTGTTTTGTTGATACTTCTCATTTCATTTTGTCCACTGATATTTTGTTGAGAAGATGAGTTGTAAGCAGACCTATCATCTCTTTGTTTACCATCTTCAGTGCTTAGAAATGGTGGGGTCAGAATGTTCTCTGTGAAAGGAACATGGGCAGAGTGGTGTATCTCAGTGTTTCTTCTCGTTTCTGTTTGTCTCATCTCATCTCATCTCATCTCATCTCATCATCTCATCTCATCTCATCTCATCAATTTTCTAAAGACTAGATACTGCTTTGCTCAATGTTTTCTGTACCATGTCTTCCAAAACAGACTGTTTCCACTAAAATTATTGGGAGCCTATAAACAAATTAATAAATATTTTTGTGGCATAAAACAATTGCAGAGTTTCCTTTTTATGGCATAAAAACCCTAAAAATATTATTTTCCTGTTCTGACTAAAACTTGATTATCTTTTATCAGACTTGCATTCCAGCCATAATCTGAAGATTGTCCTCAGACTCATGTGAGCTTCTATTTCTAGACTTATGTTTATTTCTAGGTTCAAATTTATCTTTTCTAATTCTACTTTTTACTATGAGTTCTAGATAGCTTTCTTCATCAGCTTGTTTGAAAGACTTATCCTAAATGATACATGTTTTTTTAAGACTAAAAGGGATTGTGTCCTTTGTCCCTTAGTACTACCTGGGAGATAATGCATGTTGCTATTATTTGAGATGTAGTACTGCTCTGTAATAATTTGCACATTTTGTGTGTGGATTTGGTTACTGAATGGTATACTTTATGACTACATTCAGTTAAATACTGCAAGTTTATTGTGTGATTGTATTTGTTTAGCTTAATGTAGATATGTTGGAAAATCAAGAACAGTGGCTTGATAAAGCACCAATCTGCTAACATTTTTCATAGAATTAATACCATTTTCTTTTACATATTTCTGATGAACAATGGTTTCAGCAATGAACTTGTCAGAGTGAGAGGTAAAAGTCTGTGTTCATTAACTCAGGAAAATAAAAGCTTAATAAGACTGTAAAGAGTAAGGAACAAGAGGACTGACAAGAAAGGGTAGCAGAATGAAAAATTTCAGGAACTGAAGTGACTTGTAAGGTGAGACATGATTAATCTTATCCAGAGATTGTAAAAAAGCTGTTTGATCATTCTGCTCTTCACTGGTCCCAAGTTCCCAAAAAGAAAAAAGGTTAATCCTGTGGGCCAGGTGGAAGGCACTGTACTGCAGCTCTGGGCCTTAAATGCTATTGGGTAGAGAAGAGGCAATGAATTGGAAGAAGTGGATGTAAATGTAAACCTTGGTTTCAGTGTTGCATCTAACTATTGTTAGAGATAGAAAATTTCTAATTTGCTAAAGTTTTAAAGAAACTTTTTCAACTTTAATTAACAATTTTTCATAATTCAATTAGCTAACATTTTCTTCATTTTGACAACTTTCTTGATCCCTTGTTTTTCATTTTTCACTGTCATTGTTTTGTAGATGCTTTTTCAGAAAGTGTATATATTAACCAAATTTTTGACTTAGCCTAGTAGTTACCATTCTTGTCAGGTGTTTGTGATGATGTTACTGTAGTGACTAAAGAATTAATATGATGAATGTTTACAAAATTCGGGAAGTTTTCTTCTTAGAAATTACACATTTAAACCTGCTATAGTTATAAAAATGCATATGTTGCAACTTCTAACTTATCAGCGCATTTCCTTAAAGCTAATGGGATTGCATTGAAACAGGACCCTATCTAAATATGTCAAATTGCATAACACCCTATATATACAAAAGCATGCTCTATATATATATATATATGTATATATATTTGTTGAAAATAAAATTGTAATGTTAATTCCTAAACATTAATTTTTCTATATACTTTGTTAATTTACAGTATCCAGATAATTTGGTATTGATTTTCATTCTGGAAACTAAAATTGTAACTATTAATGTGACTGTATTTGCTTATGCAAGACCTCAGTGCCAGGTTTTGCTATTAAGATTAGGTAAAGTACATGTTGGCTACATTTTAACTGCGAGTTTTTAGAATAGTTTAAACATGCAGGTAAACACGCCACAGTATATATAGGCAGTGTAGGGTTTTTTTAAAAGGTCATCTGTGTAAGTCAGCTACAAATCACTTTTTGGTTGCCAGTCGTCTTGTTGCTATTATTTATGTTATGAAAATTCTATTAAAATATACTAAAAATGTTTTCATATTTTATTGCTGGATAATTCAGACCACATTATTGACACTGTTTTGTGATTTATTTTTAGCTTCTTTATTCAGAAATGTCTTCTAAATTTAGGGAGGCATAAAGTTGACAAAAAGCTACATATGTTTTTCCAACCCTCTTCCAACTGCCTGACACTTTGTCAAGAGTGTAAAATTATGTAGCAGAGAGTAAAATATGGATTAAGCAAGATTCAATCATTCTGAAAGAGGCACTGCTTTGTTTTGTATTTCAGTTTACTCCCATTATTTTTTTCTTCTTTCTTTTTTCCTCCATGTGTCCATGTTTTGTTTCCCCCTGCTTTTAAGCAAAATTATGTGATTTATCATAGTGCTTTATTTTGGATCCTAGCTCACTAAAATAATTCAACACATAGCTCTTTTTTATTATGCTTTTATTTCAGCAAGCCATTTTTTTGCACAGTAGGATACTGTTTGGACACCTGAAAATTCAAATGAAAAAGGAAATTTTTGCCTGAGTAGTTTTTGACCAACTTTTCTAAGCAGAGCATGCTATTTGTATAACTTTGGCAATCTATATACGTTTTCTCTATATTGTATGCACTTGCTTGTGCAAACATGACCTGTTGTATGTTTTGCTTACAATATTAATGCAGCATATCACAAGTTATCTGGGTCACATCACTTATGTGTTCTGACTAGTTGCTACTTTATGGCCAGGCTTCCACATTTGTGCATCTCATTCCAGTTTGAAAGATGACAGATACCCAGAGCTCAATGTAGAGAAACAAACCACTGCTGAAATCTGCAGTAAAACCTAGAAAAGTCTAGAGAAGATTGAGAGAGCAAGAGAAGAACAAGCAATGCAACAGATTTTAGATTGACATAGAGTTGTAGAACTAATCACTAATCACAGGATGCTATAGTTAGTACAACTTTAATTTGACTGATAAGTATTTTGGGGAGAGAAAGTCTGATTTGCCATCAGATTCACAAGTAAATAGTTAGATTTTAAATACCTTTCTTACCACTAAGCATATGTCTGTAGTCTAATAACAACAGCCACCAAATACCATTTGGTGTTTCCAGCTAATTTGGACAGTACACTCAGAGGCTAAGGAACAAATTAACATGTTTTAACACAATCTCAGTGCAGCTATGGAAATTTTTCTTTGTATCTCACTCACATGCAAGCAGATTTGGGCTGAATTTGAAAAGCTGTCTTTTCCCCCTTAAAACTGATTTTTCTTTCTGTGAGGGTTTTTTCTGCACAGTTCACGTGAAGCAGGCTTTAAAACATTGGGCATAAGTCTGAGAGTAATAATAACCATGGATTTGAGGCAGAGGAGAATTAGTAGCAGCTCCAGGTATCAGTGGGTGCGAAGGTCTCTGTCATTAAGGACCACACTAAATAAACATGCTGGAATATGATTGCTTTATTGCTCTTTGCTCATTTTATGTCATTTTATTGCCCTACTAATGACTGTAGAATTAGGTGTGTAAGGGAGGTCTGAAAATGTAGAACTAAAAGAGGTACATAGAAAAGTGTGTGCTTCCTGTAGAGAATCCAACTTCTCATCATGGATGATGGAGAGACTAATTTGCCTTGCATAGATGAGTGAGGGTAGGGAGAGAAGCACAGAGGGACCTCAAGAACAGATCCATATCTAGGCTTCATCTTGACTTTAGTACCCCTGATGATTTCTATGTGCCTTTATAGTGATCCCAGTGGGAGAGGCTGTGTCATTTCAAGTAGTGTTTTTTTTCTCCACTATTAGCCAAGTGGTATATTCCTGATCCAGGTGCTATACGTGAAAATACACAGAGAAGAATTAATTTTATATATGTTTAACTATTGAATAAAATACTCTAATTTATGATAATGCCAGAATCAATCTGGAATGCTGGTGTAACAGTATCACTTCTGAGGACAGAAAGTACTGATGGGCTAATAATTTTACTGCTTTCTATTTTGCATTCACTGCAGTTTACAAGATCAATAAAGAATGTAGTACCTCAGCAGACTTACAATTGAGACTGTAAGAATCTCTGTTCTTGACTAAAGTCCTGTTGTATCTAAATAAGGGGAGTTAGTTTCATCCCTGGTGTTTTGAAGTGATTTTTTGTGTTGTCAGTTTCTTCCATGGGAAAGTAGGATGTATTACATATAAGGTTTCAAGTAATGTGAAAGGCAAAGCAAAGAATGTTGCTGAAGCAGGTGGATATTTTTGAAATACGAAAACCTAAAAATTACATGCTTTTATTTCAATCTTAATAGCATGAGGTTATATTTGGGGTGCAGACAGCAAATTGTCTTTCAGAACTTTATGAGTGACCAGTGCATATTTTGTTTGGATTTAACAGTTGCTCATAAATGCATAGACTACACATTAATAAGAATGTATAGAATTAATAGGCAACATTGAAATAAATATATATAAAGCAATAAATAGGTAATGCCTGCCTAGCTAAAGCTTAGCATTTAAAAGTGCAGTTCACCCCACCCAAGAAAAGTCAGCAAGGCTGCAAGAGTTGTAAAGTAGTTCTCAAGGTTACTACAAAATGTCCCTTTGTTTCTTTCATGTTTTCATTCTTTTTGAAATGCTGTGCACGTAGTCAAATTAAAATTGTTTTTCTTTCAGGCTTTTCTACTACAAATCCTGTTTTACTATGTAGTTTACCCAGTTTATCTAAACATTAGTCATCCAAAGAGTAGGGGATCTTTTATTCATATGCTTCTATGTCAACAGAACCGCAGTCTTAAAAACCATTTTGTCTTCTATTCCCTATATGTAATCCTTCCAGATAGTATTTCAAGACATTGTATAAATTCTATGCTTTTTTCCTCTACAAGTGGAAGAAGATCTGACATTGATGTTGTCCGATGACTTAAGCATTTTCTTTAATCTTCAGAAATGCCTTTATACCTTGAATGAAAGCACTGTATTCTCAACCTTTAAAGTCCAAATACGAATTTTATTTAGGAGCATAGTTGGTTTGCATTGCAGGTAGCTTAGCATTTATTTTACTCTTATTGGCTGCAGGTATTACGTAGAAATGAGGATGGAAACTCAGCCTAGGAAATCAGCCTTTCCTCACATGTGTATGAAGAACTGAAGTGTCTGTGCTTTGTTGTTTTCTTTTTTGAATGTAAGTAAAGTTTTGCTGCATGCTTCACTAACCTCCTTGCTTGCTAGAGACTAAATCATTGCCTGTCCTATTTCAACATGCCTCTCACTCAGAAATTGATGGCTGTTTAGAGATGAATCAGTTGTAAAGATCATGTGCTTCTGAAAGCCATATAAATACCTATTAAATTGGAGAAGCTGGTGGTAAGTTGGTGGGAGGTATGCACACCGCAAAATTTTTTGCTGAATGATATCATTATTTTGTCCACCCAAGGTTGTGTGTGCTCCTCATCAGGCAGTTGTTCCTCATATCTTATTACTTTATCTAGTTCAGATTTTTCAATATCCTTCTGGGAAAAGTTGAACAGAAGACTTGTGAGCCACTCGTTACTTCTTTCTTTTTTTTAACTGGTATGCTTTAGTCAGCTAATTAAGGACTTTATAACTCCAACATGTATTGACCATGAAGACCTTATACTTGATAGCTGATGGTTTTTTCGACTGATTTCATTTGACTTTGAATGATCAGAGATTCTTCAGTTCTGGGCCTCAAATATACATCACTTGAAAAAATATTCTTCCCCTTTCCACTTGTTAAGTGAATTCTACCTTCAGTGTTTTCCTCTGTCCCCTGGTGAGCTCCATGATTCTTGTTCCTTTCTGCTCAGCAGCTGCTTGTATTTTGAATTCAGTCCCACTTGGTTCATCACGATGGTTTTTTTGCACATTTTTCATGTTTAATAACACTACTTTAGCTCAATTTGTGCAAACACCTTTTGGACTTGTTATAATTTGATTTTCTGTCAAGGATAGTTCCAAAGAAGAGAAAGTGGCGGGCAGAGGAAATGATGCTGGTGTGTACCTTATTTGCAATTCTAGTAACAGCTTTGTGAATTTGAACACATTAGTAAAGAGCACTTCATTCAAGTGCATATTACCACAGAACTTGCTAAACATGCCTAAGAATAATGCTATTCCAAGCTGGGAAATTAGATGGATAACATCATTTACAGCAGTTGTTAATTATGCATCAGCTTCAATCACAGCATAATTCTGTTAATTGCTTATCACAATGAGGTTAACTTTCTGTCATTTATATTTGTTTTATTTTTAATTAGAATAATACACGTGATATTTTTCACTGGCCACTTTATAAAAAAATAGTCATGGTGCAAATGTTCAGCACAATAAGACTAGAAGAGATCTCCTGAGTCACCAATTTGGCTGACATCACCAACCCATGTAAAACCTTTCATAAATTTCTCTCCGTGTCTTAAAACCAGTTATGTTCCTCACCTTTGCTGCCCAAAGGGAGGAGGTTTGTTGCAGTGCCAATAACCCTGACATGTTTAGAAGCTTTCCACTTGCCAGCCTCAAATTTATGCCTTTGTTCTAACAGCAGAATTGTTTTATTGTCTAAATAATTTTTTCCCCTATGTAGCTTACAGCGCATGATTTATTTTATGTAGAATAAACTCCCTCTCAATTTTCACTTCCCTGAGATGGGCAAGCCAACTCCTTCTAGTCTCTTTCAGTAAGATCTACATTCTCGTGCCCTGAACATGGCTGGCAAGCCATTAGTGCTCCTTAATTCCAGCTGTAATGGCAGCTTTTAACTCCCCTCTTCGTGTAGATGGAAGCAGAAATGCCATTCACTGCCAGGTGAATGACAGATAGCAGGTGTAGATGAGTTCTGCTGGCTCTAGGAAATGAGTCCAGAAGTACTTGTGGAAATGATTGTCTGGCTTCTTATTCTGGCTAAATTAACAGATATGGCAGTGTTTTAATTACAGCTGTTTAAGACAGCTAAGTCAATCTTTTCAAACCAAGTCCATCATGGTAATTTTATTTATGTATACACCTGAAAAACGGAGTGCTATTAATGCTAGTAATTTAGCCTGGGCAGGCTAGAAAGCTGTTGTGGTTCTTAGGGAAAAAAAAATTTCACTGAGAATTGTGACACTGGGAAACAACTGGAGAACAATCCTATACTGGGCAGAGAATTAGAGGACTAGCTGGGAAGAACTCTGCTGTGAAGAGCTAAAGAGTCTTGGTAGACAGCAAGCAGAGCATGAGCCAGCAGTGAATCCCAGGAGAAGAGGGCCAACAGCATCCTGGGCTGTATTAGCAGGGCTGAGAGAAATTATTACTTCCTTTTACTCAGAACTTGTTAGATGGTGTCTAAAATGGTGCATCCTTGTCCACTCGCCCCCTTCTTTCTTTGAGGAAATAAATGGATTAACTGAAGAAAGTTCAGTGCAGGGCCACCAAGATGGTAAGGGGCTGACACACCTGCCCAGTTGAGGAGAAGCTGATGGACCAGAGTTGTTTCAGCCTAGAGATGGCTTTGTGGGAGAGACCCTCACAGCAGCCTCTGGTACCTCAAGGCTGTTTGTGAAAAGATGGACTTTCACTGTGGTGCAGGTAGGAGGACAGGAGACTATGGATGTAAGTTGAAATAAAAGTATTTCAGACTGTATGTAAGGAGGAAAATTCCCACTGGGAGAATGAGGGGACACCAGGTCCAGTAGGAAAACAGAATTCCCAGAGAGGTTAGGCAGTCTCCATTCTTCAAAGTATTTTTGGATATGGCTGTTTTAAGCCCTTAGCAACCTGGTGTGACCTGCATTGAGAAGAAAGTTGAACTCGATCATCTCCTTACAACCTTGAAGTAAAGGATTAAGAATGTATTCAAGATTCCTCATGTCCATAGTAGTATTTAATACAGTTCCTCCTTTTGGACTCATAAAACTGGCTAATGGATGTTATACAAATACCCAGTCATTTAGTTCTCTCCTGTATCTCTTCTTTCACGAATGCGTTTAATATTCAGATCCCTTTCAGAAAATAACACTAGGAATAATATTTTTTATTTATTTTTAGTTATCTTTTTCTTTCCCTTTTTCCTTTTCTTTTTCTTCCTTCACTTCAAAACAATATAATATAATAATACAATATAATAATAACAATATAATAATAATCTGCTACAATATTACTTTAGTAATTTTAATTCTCTTCAGTCTTGGAAATTAGCAAAGAGACCAGTATCCAGTTTCACTTTTGAGTCTTCTCCTAAATAATGAAAAGTGTGACTTCACTTTTGTAAAATCAAACTGGTTACAGAAAAGATTGTGTCTTCATGTCTTTTTAGTATTTAGTATTTTTACTATTCAATGATTCTAACCATTTTGGGTTCCCAAAGTAATTACTTCTGCCACACTTCTTAGGAACAGTTGGTTTTCAGATCTTTTTTCACTGTTCCTTTCAATGTATCAGTAGACAACACTGCAGTTTTGTTTCTTTATTTTTCCAAGAACACTATGTAGCTCAAATGAGACATGTCACATCAGTCTTCAACTGGAAAATATTTATTGCGTTTCCTATCCCTAGCATTTATTATATGTAAAAAAAAAAAAGTAAGTGTAACAAAGACATTCCAGTATTGTCCAGAGTTGTATTTACTCAAAAGCCCAGGCGAGCCCAAGTTTTAGCGAGAAGTGCCATCTTTCTTAGACCAAGGAGGACTTTCACTTCAAACAGCCAGTACTGCTATTCTCTTTGGTTTGGCTGTTATGTTTTTGATAGGTATAGCAGTCAGACACTTCAGCTGCTAGACTTTGGCTCTAGACCTTACACCACTTTAAAAGGAAAGTCATGTTACCCCTATTTTTCCTGCAGATTCTGAAAGTTTTCAAATGGCTTTTTTGTTGTATGTGTAATTTACTTTAACATAAATAGGATACACCCAGTAGTGACCTTTCCATCACATACGTGAAGTCATCTTTGTTTCCTTGCATACAACCGCTACTGACTCAGCTTTCCAGATTCCTAAATAAATTGTTCTTTTTGATCCAGACAGGCTTTTCTACTGCTTCTTTTTCAAAGTTGAAGGACTAAATTTTCACAGGAAGTTACTTCTGCCATTCTTGTAAATCAGATAGGAGTATTTAAATACTAATGTGTTTTAAATGCCAAATTATTAACAGAACTCACTTATCAAAAGTGGACTGTCACCTTAGATATTTTCTCACGTGTTTAGTTAAAGCAATGTTATCTAGAAGATTAATCAATTTTATGTGTTGTAAGGGCATTTAATCTGTAGCAAATAAAGTTCACAGCTGCTTTTTCTCCTTAATCAGATGAAGAAGACGTATATCTTTACTGCATTGTTTAAAAAAAAACTCCAGAACTTTGGAGTGCAGCAACTTTTATGTGTCTTCAGAGATAAATTTGACAGATCTGTTGTGATTTCTCCTTTTTATCCACACAGAGTGTAGCTTTGACAAGGCAGCTTAACTTCAAGCTGTTCCTGCGACTGTGTCTGCACTGTGTGTATGTGCATCATGGTCCTGGCCTCAGGAGATGCACCTGAACAGTGTCCCAGCAAGGTGGGGAAGCGACCTGTGTCTTCTGCATACCTTGCATTTCTGTTGTCAGGCCAGAGAAGGTATCAGCCAGGAAAAGAACCTGTGTGCTTGGTGTACCTGCTAAAGAAAATTATAGTCCTGTGCTTTGATGCTGGGGATTTTGGGTGCACATTGACAAACCAGGGATGCAGGCAAGACCATGCAGGAAAACTGTCCCACATTTAGGTATAGTAACTCAATATTTGCTTTGTTGCTTTCTGAGGAATGTTCTTCATCTAGCTTATTTTTAGTTTGATTTTTAAGTCTGATTTTGTTAATCCTCAATTGGTATAATGTATCATTTTGTGATTTCACACATGGCCATTTTTGTGAAGTTAGCTGACTCTTTTCTTGAAGTTCACACCCTCTGAAATATATTTTAAGATGGTGAAAACATTAATTATTGAACTAGAACATTAAAAATATTTTTAATTTTTCTTTAAGAGATAAAGGATATTTCTTATGGTATTCATAAGCTGTAGCCGTTGTGCTATATGATATATTTTCAGTTTTGAGAACTTGCTCGAGTGGAAAGGGCAGGAGGTGGGTCTCCATCCAGGCTCTCCACCTTCAGCTTTCTTCTCAGATTTTGGGGAGTAATTTGTGCAGTTTCACCTCACCTCACTCTAGGTGTCTGTTGCAGTTGTTTGAGCACTTTAGTTAGACAACCAGTGGGAAGAAATGGGTGTTTTGAGAAATGATTCAGTTCAATGTCCTGTTAAAGATAAGTTTGAGGAATCTGTTTAGATATGCCTGTTTCTGATCATTACATGCAAAGGGAATTGAATGTTTGGTTTGCATGCAGACGACTGTGTTGTAGACACGTGGACTCAAGTGTCATAAACGCTATCTTTGGTTGTCCTTTGCCTCATTTCTCTGTTTATTAAAAGGGGACTATAGTTTGTACCTCTCTCACAGATGGAGAAATAATGTTACTGATTTCAAAGTTCTCAGATAAAATGATGGAACCTACCTACATTAATACATTAAGAACAAGGAATACAGCCACATGAATATTGTTCATGTCCAGAAAATCCACCCAGACCCTACTGTTATCTATACTATTGAAGGTAAACTTGATCATGTAACCTACATTATTGCAGCTGCATATAATTTTTCATATTTTATCTTGAGGACTTGCATTGTGTTTTTACTCATAATGGCATTTATGACCATTTTTCAAAGTTTCCTCTTACCTGCTCTCAAGACAGAGACTAATTAAAACCTTGCTAGACCACTTCTCTCATATCTTATGCCAGTGAATTTTTCCCTGCTCAGCTCAATCAGTGTTCTGGCTTCATTAGTTAAAAGAAATGCAGCCCAATTTATTTTTTAATATTTATCTTCAGCTTTTAAAAGGGACTTCTACAGATTTTGAGTTTATTAATATCACTGTTTAAAATCTGCTGGGAGCAGATATATCTGTACTTCTGTGCAGTCACAGTATGTAACATTTTGTTCCTACCTGGGAACACACCTAACATGTTAGAATTAGAGATAATCACTGGCCAATTGATGAGCGTCTGTATGTGTACAGCAAAGCAAAGACCTGAGCTGCTTCTCCAGAGGATTCTGCTTTGTGCTCACTGGGATCTGAATTTGCTGTGCTTAGAATATAGATGCCTCTGCCAATAAAGATATCAGGTGTCCTTGACCTTCCTGATTCTTAAGACGACCCTGTTGTTTGAGTTCTCAAGGAGATACTGTTGTCAGTTCCTGTCTGGTGAAAGCAAGAATGACTTTGTTCTCATTAGAAATATAATGTGATAATTTTAGGAAGAAGAGAAGGCCTCAGGAAGACCTTATAGCAGGCTTTCAGTACCTGAAGGTGGCCTACAAAAAGGCTGGAGAGGGATTTTTCATAAGGGCATGCAGTGATAGGACAAGGAGGAAAGGATTGAAGCCAAAAGACAGTGGGTTTAGATTGGATATTAGGAAGAAATTCTTTACTGTGAGGATGGTGAGACACTGGAAGAGGTTGTCCAGAGAAGCTGTGGATGCCCCATCCCTGGAAGTGTTCCAAGGTCAGGCTGGATGAGGCTTTGAGCAACCTGGTCTAGTGGAAGGTGTCCCTGCCCATGGCAGAGGAGTTAGAACTAGATGATCTTTAAGGTCTTTTTCAACCCTAATCATTCTATGGTTTTATGAAAAGCAGAGTATTTTACACACATGCCTTCCTAGGCTGTGAGTTGTTCTAAAAACTTATTTATTTGATGCATAAAATGGAGTTATTTTGATACTTTAAAGAGCTGATCTGAAATATGGTTGAAACAGAGAATATGCCTTTATGCTTTCTCATTGTTCCTTTGTTCAGGAAGTATTTGAAGTTTTTGTTTGTCATACTTTCACTCTAAACTGATGTTCAGAGCATATTAAACTGTCTTTAGTGCTCTGAACTTCTCATTAACTCATTTTTGTAATAATAGCAATTAGAGAAGTTTTTAAGCTAAGCATAACCATGCTAGTGTCTTGGAAGAGTTAAACTGAGTGTGTTGACACAGCGTTCTTTCTGCAGGAATGTGATGAGTCAGCTTAGGCTCTAGTTAAAAATTTTAATTTTAGACAGAGTAACTGAAAATAATGGCACTTGTCTAACTATTCAGTTATTTAATTAGCCTTTTACATAGGACTAAGAGTTATATAGTCACTAGCATGGGCAGAAGTGTACTGAGTTTGTTTTGAAATGTTATGTAGAATACATAACTCATTCAGCAGGGGAAAGAATATAGGAATTAGAAGACTTGCTATGATTAATTGATCACAAAGAAAAGAAAGATCCAGGCAAACTAAAAAAAAAAGAATACCAAACAAACCTTGCCTTGATACTGGTTAACCTTTTTTTGAACTCTTTTATTGTGTATGACAAAGGCAAGGGTCTTTATCTGTGGAAAAAAAATCTCATTATATGGTATTTGTAAGATAACTGTGGGTAAATTGTAAGTAAATTTTATCTAACTGGCTATATAAAACATTGTTTACGAGCAAGTTTGCATAAAACCTGACAGGAAGGCTTATTAAGAAATTACTAATCACCTGGGGATGACTGAACAGGAGTGCTTAGTCTTGCTTATCAATAGCATGATGGTTTGGTTTTATCTTATTCCTGAACTCTTTCCTCTTTTCTTCTTATTTCGCTCTGCTCTCCAGGACAACTCTCTGATTAATTTTCCTGTGTGTAGCAGAAAATAATAAGTTACCTGATTTAAGCAAATAATTAACAACTGTATCCAGTCATTTAGCTGTACCTCAGCAATTCTTACTACAGAATTCTATGCTACAAAAATCCTTTAAGCCCTCTGAAAGATCAACACTTCATGGCTATAGTGAGTTTTCAAGAATAAAATGAACTAAAGAATATTAAGTTAAAATAGAAATATTAAGTACTAAAGTCTACCTAATAGTATTTCACATACCTAACAGTAAACCTAATCTGTTGCAATGTAAAAAGCAAAAGTATCCTGGTTTATATCCTTTCTCTCCATAAATATGCACAATTTTCTAATAGTGCCTGCTAACCTTAGATAGCGCTAGCAAATCTACTGTTAATCTGGACGCAAAGCAAGCACAGAAATGGATTGAACTGGCAAAATACAAATTTGCTATTAGTTCATGGAGAGAATCTGGACATGGAGAATACAATGTGAAGAATTACTAAGATTTAGTATGTAGAAGGGAGAGCTTTGCCCTGTCAGATTAATTTTTGTAGGTATATTCAGTGATAATTCAAGAGGCAAATTCAGCTGTCACAAAAACACTGACAATAAATTCCTGTGTGTACATACATGAGTATAAACATATGTGTACATAAAGAAACATTTTAAATCTGCATAACATTTGATATCTACATGGCTTGCAGTCTACTGTGGACATCCTCCTGGAATGGCTAGATAAAGGAATATAACTATTCTGTGTCCTCAGTCTTTACCACCTAACCCTTGCATCTGCTAGATTGTGTTCTGACTGAATAGAAAATATTAGGATACACTAGACTAGATGAGACTGGAATAGAATAGACTGTTCCAGTTGAAAGGGACTTACAACAACCATCTAGTCCAACTGCCTGACCAAATCATTGCTGATCCAATTAAAGCCTTGATGAGCATTGTCCAAATGCCTCTTAGAAACTGGCAGGCTTGAGGCACTGATCACCTCTGTAGGAAATCTTCCATGTTCAACCACCCTCTGGTAAAAAAATGTTTCCTAATGTGCAGTCTAAATCTCCCCTGAAATAGCTTTGAACCATTCCCATTCAGCCTATCTCTGGATATAAGGGAGAAGAGATCAGAATCTCCTTCCTTCTCCACTTCCTGTCTTCAGAAAGCTGTAGACAGCAATGAGCAATGAGGGCACCCCTCAGCCTCCTTTTTGAATGACTGTCTTCAAGCTTCCACTTCACCATTACTCATCCTTCTAAATCTTCCCATAGAAATGTGCTACTTCAAATGGCACCATCATGGCCTTGACCCTTCCATCACCGTGACACAATGCTCTCCCTCAGTGCAGTTGTGCAGCTAGCTGTGGACATTTAGCGATGGCCTGTATGGAGTGGTCCATGTTTGACCTCTTGGCTGTGAGATGGCTTTTCCTTGAATATTTCCTACTGGTGGTTTTATTTGCTGAAAGGCTGTCACAGATACACCATGGGTTTGACTAAACCATTGACAAACAGTAGCATGGGACATCTGCAAAATGAAGATACTGCCTTAATAATTTTGCTCTGTGAAGATTGTGGGTGAATACAATGTGAGAATCATCCTCAAAACACCTTTCTGTTAAGGAGAGAATACAGCTAAGGGTTTGTGAACTGCAATGTATCTTATACTTTGTGAGATGCTACCCAGGTCACTCACTGCTGTATGTGTGCATGTGTAAGTGATAAATAAAATCAGATAAACCAGATAGCTTTGTTTACCTTCACCTTAAGAGTCGATGTAACGTCTCTTTGCATATGACACCATTATATTACTGTTGCTATCCTAGTAGCATATCCCCTCAATGACACTGTGGTATACAAAGTGAATAAATAAATCATTCATCCTTTTAGAATAAGATGGAGAGAATTATATTTGGAATAGAGAGGGAGAATCTGAAAGCAAGATATATCCTCAGCAAGTGTAAATTCTACTTAAAATTATCCTGCAGCAGCTATTCTTCAGGCTCAAAATATTTTAGAGCTTTCATATTCCTTTGATATTTCTCCTCAGCTACTGACAGGGCAAATACTGAGGTGGATGCAAGATTAAAATTGTGAATTACACTTCATAGAATTTGGAGTACTAGATCTCTTACTCAGCTTTGAAACTCTGACTACTCATTGATGTTTTCATAACTATTTTGGGATTATTTCAAGCTTCAAAGAGTGCTGTAGGGTGGGTCCGTAGTGTTTGAAAAGCCAGACACCACACATGTTCTTTGTTTTTTATATTTATTCACATTCATGACTGTTGAAGTTGTAGCTGGTTGTTCTGAAAGACGAATAATTTTTTAAGCCAAAACCATAAATATTAAGACAATCGGACCTCACAATAATTGTCTGTTCCCTGTTATGCCAAAATGAAAAAAAACCCACAACCCTCAATATAACTTATGAAAGAAAGCTATATATGCTGTGTGTTAGAGTGGAGCTCAACATAATGAATGACCAATTTAACTGAAAAAAAGAGGCAAATTCAATATGTGCAGGAATCTCCTTTCTATAGAATGCCTGGGGTGGTCTAACTGTCTAAAAATGTGAGTAATGAAAACAGGCTTAGCCTAGATTTCCCACAAAGATCTGTATTTTGGTTTCACCTGGCATGATTTGTTGCAGCTAATCTTACCACCTTGCCTAGTAAGTGTGCTCTGAAAACCTGTTATTCAATTCTGGTACTGACTTTGCTTTTCTAGTGTTTTATTTAACCACTGTAATTTTTAGGACAAAGTCAAAAGTCTAAGTCCCATAAATTTACTTGTTGAAGGTGATAGTTGGTGCTGGGTTTGAGGAGTATGAGCTGATGCCTTTGGTCACCTTAGTGGAAGCAGTTGTGCTATATGTTTATTCTCATGATTCAAAAATTGTTCTGAAAAATCCTTTCACATTAACCAGCTCAAAGGCAACTTTGTCCTTGTTTAGCTCTGAAATTTTTTTGGGGCTGGGACGAGGGGAGGAGGCACGACAACATTACAAGCCTTGCTGTAACATCTTAAAATTGCAGAGGACTGTAGCCATGTTGCCATCATGTTGTTTAGGTGTTAAGCAAGAATGCTATTTCTTTTTGAAGAAGCTTGATAATACACATTTATACTTTATCACTGATTTTTAGATCTGCTCCAACTCTAACATTTTTATTTATTTAAAAAAAAAAAAGCCAGCAATCTCTTCCAAATAAAGTAATGCCACACTGTTACAAAACTTTCCATGACAAACACGTCATAATTTTATGTTTTAGAATACAAGCAAACATTTCCCAGTCATTACTCATGAACCACTTATGAAGTACTTGGGGGTGGGTGTCAGCAGAGCTGATGCGATGGTGCCTAGCAGTGTTCTCCCTGGCACTGAGGGTGTGTTCCAGCAGAGGGAAGCTCAGTCTGTGGTGTTACATGGGCGTGTATCTTTGTAAACCAAAGATGAGATTGCCCGTGGGTGTGCAGAAATTTTCACACTGCTTCCTGGGTAGTAAGCTTTTGGCAAATAAACTCTCTCGCTTGCAGGTCTCTTTGAGGTCACTGTAGTAAGGAAGCATTCTGGCTCAGCTCATATAGTTTCTTTAGGGTTTGTTAGTATGGACTCCATGCATATCCTGTCCTACATGTGCCAGCCATCAAGAGGGGAAACAGATCAAAATGTGTGTTTTGCCTGCATGCTGGATAAATATGACAGGTTATTGACAAAAACAGGATGCCTTCCAAGTATGTGCACCACAATTCACTGTACTTGCAGAGCAGGAAATAGAGTGAAGGTGTGTTCTCACCTAGAATACATGGGAAACAAGAAAAAATATTCCTTTGAATTAACACTTTATTCTGGCAACCTACAGTTCTTACTAAGCTGGAAAGATAAAGGGACATATTGCTATTTATTAAAAAAAAAAAAAAAAGAGAGAAAACCAAAACTGTTTCCGTGGTGATAGTAGTTTGGGATTTGTTTTTATTTTCAGGAAGACTTTTATGGAAATAACCTTGATTTTAGTAGGTTGCGCTGTATTTCATACCACAGTCAGAAAGAATGATTACATTTAATATGGAGAGCTGAACAATTAACAGAGTTAATAGTCCTAAAGATAAGATAGGAATGCTTTCTGGATGTGATCCTGAGGTCATCAGATTTAAAGAAAAAAAGCAAGAAAACCACATGAACAAAACCATTATTGTGTAGCTTTCTTTTCACAATTACTGCAAAATTTACTTTGAGAAATTATTTCTTACTCAAATTTACATTATCACTTATCTCAAAGAAGTGCTTAGCAGTTTGACTAATTGCACAGTTTTAAAACTTTTGCTTACCTTAGGCTGCTATTTCTTGGCTGTCGGTAGTAGATGACTTAACTTAGAACATTTTATGCTACAAGCTGCAGTGTCATTCAGAAATTGAAAAACAGCACAGGTGTCCAATATGAAAAGAAATCTGCTGTGTGGGAGTCTGAATACTAGTGAACTGTATAAAGCTTGAACTGACATAAGACCAAAAGCCGTTCATCATTAGCTTCTTTCGTCAACTGCTCTAACTCCAGGACCGCATTCTAATCCACCTAAGGCTGAAAGAAAACATATTAATAATTTACCGTAGTGATTTAGTATACATTAATTGTTCATGATGTACTTCATGATGCCAAAAATCCCCCAGAAAGCACATTTTTACGAGTGCAAGATTTGACTGTAAGAAGTTTCCTTAGCAAAACATGAAAAAATAGTATAAAGAATGTCTTTCCTATAGCGTATATTTTTCCATATTAAAAAATCAATTGAAATGAGTTTTTATATGACAGAAGTATGAAGGGCCAATTCATTCCCTCTCTTTAGCAGTCACTAAGGGACCTGTTTTGGCAGCACTGAAGAAGTTCTACTAATAACAGAGGGAATAGCAGGATTTGATCATGTCATACTTGATATCTTCCATCTTCCATCCATTCCCTTATTTTAAATTTACTTCTATGCCAGAATGTTTTCAGACCTGGCATTTTGAATTAAAAAAATATGCCATGGATATGTTTGTAAGCATACAATTTTGGTATTAAAACCCAGATAATATTTATAGAAAATATTATCAGAAAGTGTACACTGAAGAACAAAAGATAATTCTAGTTAACATGGAAGCCTTTTTATGTTATACTAATTAGCATCTTAAGGCAATGAATCATTTTTTATGTAACGAGTAATTAGTTTTATAGCAAATACTATACAAACACAACAAATGGTTGTAGAAAATACAACAAATTCTGCTACAGAAGAAACTTTTCAAACTGAGCCATCGGGTAATATAAAATTATTCCATCTCGTGATGAAACTACAGTGATTTCCTAAACAATATTGGCTGTCAACAAATAGCTCTTCATCAATCTTAATTTAATATACTTCTTCAAGAAAAAGGAAGAAATATTATTGGTGTTTAAAAACTGTGAAACCTTGTACACTTCCAGTACTGTGAAAAGACACTTTCTGAGTAATTTTTTTTCCATGTAAAAAATGGAAAGTAAATATGTTAAAATTTCAGTCATATTCTTAAATATCTTTAAAAATTGCCAATTTTTTGTATTGTCTTTTGTTGAGTAGAGGAAGTATTTGTAGTCATATCAGTTGTTGATAAATGTGCTATTCATATGAATGCATGAAATTATAGGATTGCCCTTTTTAAGAAGTAACTTTTTCAGTTTTTGATATCTCATTAAATATAATAATGGATGAATGGTTTAAAGGAAAAGGAATAGCAGGAGGTTGAAAAGGACAGCCCCTGTGGAGACCCTCCAAAATCTGAGGAGAATTTGTGCAAGCAGTAGCACAACTGTAAATATGCTTTGGTTTAGGGATAGGTCTGTGAATTATACAAGAATCCTGTTGTCTAATTATGTTACTGGGCTCTGTTGGAGTCAGGAGGAGAACCAGCCTGAGACTGCATCTACGTGTCCACAAGGAGACAGGATGACTTGTGACTCTCAGGTAACCCTGGGGACGTGGATATTAGAAGGATGCATTTTGAAAGGCTTTTTTTCTAGGTCTTTTCATGTAAATTTTGCTCCTTCATTGGTAACTTGTCTGTCACAAATTGTTTTTTAAAATATTTATTTATTTAGTTAGTTAGTTAATCAAGGAGCTGGTTTATGTTACTAAACCACTACAGGTGCCCTCTTACAGCTACTTTCACTGAACAGCAACTGCAGACACTCTTTTCCATTCAAATATGCATTTCAATGCTGTATATACAGTTACTAGCTCTTGCTAATTAGGCATAAACTGGGCAGTTTTCCTGTATATGTAATCTTTATGTAACTGTTTTTCAGGAGTGTAAAGGGTAGTTTTCTGTAAAGAATGTATTGAGAAGTAATAACATTTGAAATCCTGCTATCCAACATTTGAAAGCACCAGATTAGCAAGTGAAATTCTGCTGTTCAGCTATATATTTGGCACAGATTCAAGCAGCTTTACAGGGGGGTTTTTAACTGGGTTTGTACATGCCATGTCTACCAACTGTGATGACCTGTGGACCTACCCAGAGATTCTTCGTTACAGAGAAGGTGATTAATATTTCTTTTACCCCTGTGCATCTGAATGGTGCTTGGAAATGCCATGCGGCCATCACATCTTGTATGAAAGAGGGTTAGAGCAGGAAGCCACTGTCTGAGAATATGAAGGGTCCAGTGCAGGAGCCATTGCAGCAGCATAGGGTGTGACGGAGGGGGATTAATGAACTGGCCTTGCTGCAGACTTGTGTGACTTGAAGTCATGCTTAAGGATGACAGAGCTAGGTCATTGCCAGTGGGAAAGAACACTACCAGCTGTAAAATGGGAGGTTTTACAGCTGTCTTTTAAAATATGAAGGTGGGTGATTTGGGTATAGTTTGAGATAGTCCATAATCATATCACATTTCCTTATTGTTCTGAAGAGAGAGAGCAGAATGGCATATGAACTTACAGTTTCTACACAGAACAACCAGAATAGTTTGTTTAGAACTGTTTGTACCACACATTGACAACAAAATGTGCAGCAAAGAAGGGATAGGAAGCTTCCTGCACGTCCTTGGGTTCGTGCAAGAACTGGAACCAATACAACTCCTGATAAGATTATTTCAAAAAGCATTCCAAGATTATCAGAAGGGTTGCATTGTATCATAAAAGAAAAAAAATACCCAGGTAAAATACAGCATGCAGAAGCAGTTTTCCAGCTCCTCCCATTGCTGCGCACAAGTGACACAGTTATAGTTAACTTTGGATTATCAACCACTGTGAAACAGAATGGGAAGGTTGTACATTTGAACAGCTTTCCCACTGCTTTTGCATTCAATGATGAGGCTCTCAGAACCAATACTGGACATGGAAATGGCAAACTACAGTGAAGTTTTAGATCCGACATATACAGCACTGGAGTTCGAAACTATGCAGATTCTGTATAATGGCAATGGTGAGTTCTGCCCTGTGAGGCAAAATCAGGCCAGTTAACAGAAAAAGTGAAGTTTAGTAATGCTATAAGGTGTTAGTTAAATGTTTTATTAATGGAGCATTTGGGGGTTGTTTTCAAACTACAAATCTGCTCTCTTACACTTCATCGCTGGCTCTAAGTTAGTAACATTATAATTCTTTAAGGAAAATAAAAGAGAGGTTATATATAATAAAGTAGCTGTACTGTCACCAGTCAGTTAATCAAAGGAAGAAAATGGTCTATTCAGCAGTTGTTTTATTTACTGTAAGACAAATGAATAACTAGTATTGACAGTTTGGACATGAAAGTATATTTCATATATAGCTTTCAGAAGGAAAGGACAAAATTATCCAGAGGTTTGTGAAAAAAAATTAGCTACTGTTTCTTGATGCCTAGTTTCTGCTTGTTGGACTAATTTTTTTTTTTTTATTTAAGTGTTAATCTAGCCTTTCTAGCTAAGTGTATATATGAACAAGAGTGATTTAAAAAGAATCACATTGGCTTTCTAGAGGATAATGTTTTGCTGAGAAAAAGTATTTGCATTTGGCTAATGTAACACTTTAGGCAGACTTTTCATATGCAATTTTTGAGAAATTGTATCAATAATTTATGCTTGAAACAGAAAGCATACTATTTCATTCTGCCATTGAGTGCTGACCAAAACGAAAAAAAAAAGTGAATAAACATATCAGGCAAGTTAGACTACTCAAAAATGGCCTTCCAAATCTTTTAATACACTAAAAAGGTTGGCTTATTGTATCTTAAAGAATAATTCATAGATCTATAGTAGTGTGTATTTTTAAAAGGCAAAACCAATATGTAATGATTTGCAGGAAAAATATTTAGCACCTGCATTCCCACATATTCCTGCCATATAGAACCTAATTAAGGTTTTATTGCTGGGCTTTAAGTTTTATCTGAATTTCTGATGTTACATTACAGCAAGCTTAGTAAATAGAACGGTAGATTTGGTTATTGATTTAGGAAGAAAAAACAGAACTTTATGCCCTAACTGAATTTGAAGCTATCAACAATGATTATATAACTTTAGATGATTTCTCTGCTTTTTGTTCTAATATGGGTATTTCATTGGTCGTTCGTTTTTTGCTGAATAGCACCCTTTTGGATCTGTTAATATTAAATAAAATGGGAAGGCAGATTAGGGAGATTGTGCTTGGTTGCATTATGTGTTGGCGATAGAGCTGGTTAAATTATCACCGTAAGTGATTAGCTTGATAATTATTAGTTATCAGGTACAGCCTTCTTATGTTTAGAGTTTGTTCAGAGTTTAGCCTGAGTATTTTCTTACAGCATTTATAAAAACATTGTCTTGTTACAGTGCTAGTCTAGAACTGAAAGCTGCCATTTATGAACCTTCCTGTGTATCTTTTCTAGCTGTCTAAATTAATTGGGAAGATTTAGAGAAGTTTAGCAAGCCACATTCAGGCAGATTACACAGTTCTATTGAAATCAAAGAATTTTTCAACATCGGGTCAATTTTCCAGACACTTTGTTTCAGAATAACACCAAAGAAAATAAATATGTCCTTGTATTTATATGCACAACTTATATTGATGTGAAATATTTCATCATAACATTCAAATATTGTATTTTTAATTTTTCTGCTGTATGATGCAAAGTTACAAAACTCCAGAAGAAAAGTCTTATATTTTTCTAAAACAATTCTCTAACCTAGTTGAAAAATAATTTTCCAGTCACGACAATCCTGATTTTAAAATAAAGTCTTTACAGAACTGAATTCTTACTTCTAAGACTTCATTTTATTTAATAATTTTTAATGTAATTCCTATCAACTACAGCTGTGTAAAACAAAACAAAAAAGAAATCTCTCTGTATCTAAAGAACTCTTTAACTTTTAAGCTCTGCAGGACACAATGAAAATTTTATAACGTATTTGTATTATACATTTCAGTTGGATCTATACAATATGAATAATAGTATGTATCAATATTAACAGTTTACTCTTCATCCTGTACACTGTTCATGAACTCATGTACTTGACTTTTGACTCCATGTTTGCATATCTAATTAATGTAGCACTCTTTCCTCTCCTGGACAAAACAGGTACAAATGCTTAGGACATATTTTCCTTTCATTTAAACCAGAAGCAAAACTGAAAAAGCTATTTTGCAATTGTTTTTTTGAACATGTCTGCTAACACTGTGACTCAAAGAATAAATATAACTGGTTTGATTTCAGGTGAATTTATTCAGCAGTGTTTACCATATTCAGTGACTAATTGTTAATCACATAGCTAATATTCTGTGCAAGGAAAGACTGCACCAGTGTTCCTGTCAAAAATATCTTTGAGGAAATAACAGACTCTTAGCATGCATTCTTGTTTGGTTTATTTTTTTAATTTAGTTGTGCAAAACCCCTCTTTTTTTGTTTCTTTGTTTAATGTCACAAACCTTTGTACGAGAGTTGCCAGCTTTTGCCAGCTTATATGAGAACTGATACATGAGATCTTTACCAGTTGACACCACTTTGTGCCAAAGTTCCTCTTCATGTTAGTAGGAATGTATGTGTAATTATGAATGAAGAAATGCGCTTTAATTTTTAACCCTTCAGCTGAAAAGAGTTTAGAACACAATTATTTGTTGTTATGAACTTCATAAATTCTTTTAACATCTCTATCACTTTGAAAGTGTTCATGTTAGTAAGAACCAGAAGTAATCAGATAGGTCATGCTGTATAAATTGTTGAGTGGCAATTAAGAGAAAAGGCCAGAAAAAACCTCTATTTAGGTACAACTTGCTCATGAGGTGATTGTTAGAAACTTTGTTCATAACTGTCTATGTTCTTGTCTCTTGTCAGACAGTTCAGGAGAAGCTGTCAACATGAATGCTGCTGACAACGGGGTCAGTAGTCTCTGTGCAATATGTGGAGACCGAGCGACCGGAAAACATTATGGTGCTTCCAGCTGTGATGGATGCAAGGGATTTTTTAGACGTAGCATAAGGAAAAACCACGTCTATACATGCAGGTATTTCAAAAGCTCATCTAAAGGCACTAAATTAATGAATTTAAGCAAAAATTATATCCAGACCTAATCAGAATTTTCAAACTACGTCAGGGTATTTTCAGCTTTTTCTTAAGGAATGCTACTTGATATTACACATTCCAGAAACTATATTCTAGATACTTGTTGATGTTGTTGACATCATTACATCACTCAGAAGCTGTTTCATTCTTTTATTTATGATTACAAAGGTCATTTCCGGAAAAAAAAAAAAAAAAAGGAAAAATGCTCATATTTTCACTGCAATGTGAAAACTGTAATTCTTAACTGTTTTCTAAAAATTCTTTCCTTATGAAGGTTGTTTCTGAATAGAAAGTCCAAGATTTATGAGTCTTGTTTTAAGGGCCATACAAACACCTCTGCACATATTCCCACTTGGTGTGACACACAGCTCTTTTGAGCAGCCATTTCCCCCCTGTCAGTCTAAGTGGCAATCTGTTAATTTCTGAATGGTGCCCAAAATATCACACTGCACCATGTTTGATGAAATTTTATGTGCAGGCTCAGGGCCCTAAACTGTCCATTTTGAGTCATGAGCAGAACATGTGGAAAACTCAGTGAGTTTAAACAAATCACTGAAAGGCTATATTGGATTTTTATGTCAAGATTTTGGTAGTGATGGGGCTACAAAAGTGGATTCTGTGAGAAGCTGTCAGAAGTGTCCCTGGCGTTGGGTGAAGCCAATGCCAGCCAACTCCAAGATGGCCAAAGCTGAGACTATCAGCAGTGGTGGTAGTGCCTCTGGGATAATGTATTTAAGAAGAAAAAAAAATTATTGTGCAGAAACAAAATGTAGCTAGAGAAGAGAGGAGTGAGAACATGAGACAGGAACAGCTCTGCAGACACCAAGTTCAGTGGAGAAGGAGGGGGAGAAGGTGCTCTAAGTGCTGGAGCAAAGATTCTCCTGCAGCCCGTGGTACAGACCATGATGAGGCAGCTGTCCCTGTGAAACCCATGGAAATTCCCAGCAGAGCAGATATCCACCTGCAGCCCACGGAGGACCCCCTGCTAGAGAAGGTGTATGCCTGAAAGAAGGCTGTGACCCCATGAGAAGACTCTGCAGCAGCAGGCTCCTAGCCACACCTATGGCCCCATGGAAGGAGGAGCCCACACTGGAGCAGCTTTTCTGGCAGGACATTTGACCCTGCAGGGGACCCATTGCTGGAGCCACCCAATCCTAAAGGACTGCACACTGTGGAAAGCACCCATGCTGGGGCAGTTCATGAAGAACTAAGCCCATAGGAAGGACTAACGCTGGAGAAGTTCATGGAGAGCTGTCTCTGTTCTGACGATGGAGTGGGTGAAGACTGTGAGGAGCCCTCCCCTTGAGGAGGAAGCAGCAGCAGAGACAACATGTGGTGAACTGACTGTAGCCCCCATTCTCTGTCCCCCTTGTGCCCTTGTATGGGGTAACAAGAAAACATTTACAAGAATGGCTTGTAACTGGAAATGTTGTTTCCTACACTCTTCCTTGGTTATGTAATACTCTTATAAGCAAACCTCTCCCTTATAGGCATAGCACGGTGATACAGCATAGACATACCCCTAAAGTGGTGTGTCAAGAGCTGACACAAGTGATTTCAGGAAGAGCTCTGCTTTTGCAGAGTCTGTTTATCTAACAAACACACGAAAAGAAAAAAAAAGGCAGACCTAGACAGGGAGAGGGGCAAATGGCTCATATATATTCCCTTTAGGCACACCTGTAGATGAGCATAATAGTCTGGGCAAGCTGCCTTGCAGTGTCATGCTCCGTGTATGTCCTCAAGTCTTTATTTCATTGTGTTGGTTCTTCTCATTTCCTGTTTAGGTTGCCACCTGTAGCGATAAAACATGCAGCTTGTTCATTGTTATCTCCCAGAAGGAGTAAATACTGCCAGACAAGGGTAATGGTTTTGCAGCTAAGGGGCTCCTCCGTGGCAGCAACATTTGGCTTTTTCCTTGATTGTCCTTTCCTTTTTCTATTTGCAGTTTTTCTTCTTTTTTTCCTTCTACCACCATTTGATGCAGCCAGTTACTGACATACCTCACAAATCAGTTGAGGTGTAGATGATGTACATAACTACAAAATTTTCCACATTTGCCTATTCCAATGCATACACATGTGTTTGTACACACCCATATATTCCTGGAAAATGAGCAGGTATGAAACACCTCTCAAAACTGATTAATAAAGAAGAATAATCAATGCAACTGAAGAAGAGAGTCTGTAGTTACAGAAATTATTCTGACAGGACAGATTAGTTGGTTTGCTTCTTTGTAATCAGGGTGCTACTTTATTAATGCTTTATACATTTACCTTTTCTTGTCTCTGATAGATTCAACCGACAATGTATTGTTGACAAGGACAAAAGGAATCAATGCAGATATTGTCGCTTAAAAAAGTGTTTTCGAGCAGGAATGAAAAAGGAAGGTAATACAGTCATTTGTTATTTGATATACAAAGAGAAAAAATCTGAATTAGCTTTGAAATATAATGAAAATTCTAAAAAACTCCAGCAGAATAAACCAATGGAAAATCTGCTACAATGCCTTCATAATGGGGAAGTGCTTTTATACTGAGGTGGAATATGTGTCTTCTAACTTTCAAGTGGGTAAGCAGTTCTAGAACTTTGAACATTAGCAAGTCCATAGATTTAAAGTGTTTAATTCATGAATTCTGGCACCAGAATTCATTGATTTCTACCTATTGAGCCATATGCAGAAATATTTCAAACCATGAGATTTTACTTAAAATGTTTACCAAATCTGAGTAATAAAATCTCTATCTGGCTTTTTTTTTTTTCCTACACTAAATAATGACAGTGCCAATTTACTGATTCTTCTCTTAAATGTAAGTGTATGAAGCATTCAAGCCAGAGAAAGGAATGTGAAGTTGAGCAAAAAAGTAGTGAGAGGAGTAGTGGTAGCTGTCAGTGGAGTGCCCACATTAATTAACAAAAAATCTAATTTCCTTAGGGCTTAATACAGGAAAATTGTTACTTATGCATCTCACTGACAGATATGAGAAACATGTGTCACAGTGATTCTTCTATCAAAGTGGAAGGACCAAATGAACCCAGGAGCAGAGCAATAGGGAAAGAAGGGCAGTGCAAATTTTAGAGGTGATTTTTTTTTGTTGGAGCTGTTGTTTCAAGGACAATTATGATGTGGAGGCAAAAGATGTCCTTATCCATTTCAAATACACACTCAAAAGTGGTTGGTCACAAACTTTTCTACCTTTTTTGTTTGGAGCAATGTGCATCTGCTTTCAGGCCAGTCTGAAATGTGAGTGCTCAGTTCTCTTGTAACATGGTTATCATTCTTCTAGTCTGAACAAAGGAAGCTTTTGTTTATGCTCTTAAGTATCCATACTGTGCTTTGGTAGTGTTCAAGTTATTGTTACGAGATAAAATGGATTTTTCTCCTTGAAGCTGGATGGGGATGTTCTAAACAGTGTTATACAGGGTATGAAATAGGTTTGCTAACTCTCGTGGATCTCCTTTAAGACACTTTAGCCTTTTGGAATTTGAGCCATTAAATCAGTAACGTATTGTATATAGGTTATCAATCTAATGTGAAGAAAGGAAAAGATCTGTGTATCCACAGCAGCCCTAAAAGTTTTGCTAATAGCAGAGCTTTACAGACTTTCAAAGCCTGGAATTAAAGAATAGTTCATCTCAGAAGAGACATCTGGAATTCATCTAGTTCAGTCCCCCCTTAAACCAAGGCTGATATCTATGTTCAGTCGGGTTGCTTGTGTCCCTGTCCAGACGGATTTACACAGTCCCTGAGAGGGGAGATTCAACAACCTCTCGCTCAGCAAGCTCTTCCAGTGCTTGACCACCCTTAATGGGAAGGGTTTTTCCTTTATAACTAGTTGGAATATGTCTTACTGCAGTTAGGGTAGAGTCCATTGGTCTTGTCTTTTCATGATGCATCTGAGAAGAATCTGGCTCCATTTTCTGTACACTAAAGGAATGAAGACCCTCACATCCATGTTTGTCCTCTCTTTTCCACATGAGCAAAGATGCCTGTCTCTGCTTCACCTTGTGCATCTTGTGGATTACATCTCCATAGTCCTCTGCTGGACACTGCCAAGTTTTCCAGTATCTTTCATGTGCTGGGGATCCCAAACCAGAGAAATGCTCATTTCCCTCAAGATGCTAATGCAGCCTGGTGCATGGCACAAAAGTTTTAACCTACTTAACACTATTCTGCCCTACTCTGATCCCACTGCATCTAAAACTTTCAACACTGCTTTTGTTTTGTTATAACCTCTCTACATGGTTAGGGCATGTCTCATAATGTAAGTGTAGCATAGAGTCTATGATAGTTTCTCATGTTGTTTCTAGAAAATCTCTTTTTTCAGGACAAAGATAAGAAAGGCTTCAGTTGGTAAAAGCTTTACAAGTCCTCTTTGAGCAAATATAACAACCTCCTCACGGAGTCTCTGCTTAAGGCTTTTTTAACCTGAATTGACAAAAAGGCTTTAGCCAGATAGTCTAGTCTAATAATCCAAAATTATGTATATGTAGAAGAAAATTAAAGCATCCACCTATGGTTTTCAATGTGCTCCACCAGTGACTCTCACTAGTGGAGTATTGTCAGAAATATTTTTATACTTTTTTTTATACTATTTTTATATATTTTTATTACTATTTTTGTAAAACTAATCAGTGCTGAACTTATTTTAATTATCTATGCAGAACCTAAGCTGCTGAGATTCAGTGGATGTTTGTTTCAGCATTCCTTTACAAAAGGTTACGTTTTCTCTTTCCTGTCTCCAACATACTGTGTGTTTATCACCACACAAGATTTCTTAGAGTGACCTTAATAAAAGGCCCATCAGCGAGTGTCCTTGCAAAAAGTTAATACACCTCTGGAATAAACGGTGTGCATTGTTCAGATAAACCCTGAACCTACTCAGTGCAGAGAATACTTTTTCTTTTATTGAAGCCTCTTGTACTGCTCCTAAATTCTCTAATGCAGATTGTTTCCCACAAAATAGCAAATATATCTTTGGAAATAAAGCTGCTGCTCTTAAAAGACAATGAGAGTCCTTGTGCAATAAAAGGATTTCCATTGATGCAAGTCTTTTTTTTCCCCATTTTTTATTTTCCTTGGCCTAATCTCCCACATGATCTAGGTTTTAGAAAGATCTGACTGATGGTTTTTATTTTTTCTTCTTCCTTTAGTTCAAAACTATGCCTTGTTTCTCCATAGGCCTCACATGTGCTGATTATAGATTCCTTATCCAAAGGTCTTTCAAATGCCTTTTTTTGGACCCCATGAGACAATATTTACTGAATTTATTGTCCTAAAATTTTTTTGGTGTGTTGTTTTTTGGGTTGAATTTTTTTTTCCTTTAACTTAGTTAATGTTCCATAAACTGGCTACGAATGCAATGTCACTGAGGAGGAGCATGAGATTTAAGTTTCAAAATTATCTTACTAGTAGATTAAAGTCAAGATTCATTCTTGTTTCATTGTTTTACACAGCAGAGCATGAATAGGGCTTTCATACTTCCTCTGACAGATATTTTTTCAGTGGTGGTGCTGTACGACTTGATGTGTTTGGCAGTCTGGAGATGTCCATTTCTGCTATTATCATAAAGCCTGACTTATTAAATTGGTTAAAATTGAGACCATGTGTTCAAGTTCAAAGGAAGAAAGAGGTTTTACTGTAATTAAGCCAGTGACAAAAGTGCTGATAATTCAGTGTCCATCTACAATTAGTTATACGTGCTTTTTACTGGCAAGTAGTGTACCAGTAGAGACCATAAACATGTATTATCATCCTTCCTCATCACTCAGAACTAGAAGCAGATCATCTTCTTTGAATGTCATACCTTTCAGTTCTTACAGTTATCTTCTGAAATCTAGTAAAGTTCTGAAACTATACTGTGTGTCAGTGTTTACAAGTCAATAAATGAGATGATTATTTTTTTCCAGCTGTACAAAATGAACGGGACAGGATAAGTACGAGAAGAAACACTTTTGATGGCTGCAACAGTCCCTCTATTAGCACATTGTCACAAGCTGAGACACTCTCCCGTCAGGTACTGAGATCTATCACAAAATTATTTAGTGATGTTTAGACCACTTTTATTAAAATTAAATACTTTTCAATTTCTTATTCTATGAATATAATTGTTGAGATTATTTTTTTCTACTTCCAAAATGCACACAGCTTCCTATTCTCAATGAAAGAAGTGGTAATAGAATACATTCTTGAAGCAAAGTCAATAAAAAAATTCTACTTTGTCCAGGACAATATGTCTTAGGCACCTTTCTTAATAAAGGTTTATGGTTCTGTCTGCTTTTAAATCAGTTGCTGTCTTAGGCAGCTGGTGGCATCTATCTATCCTTGAAGCTGCCTTTCCCATCAAACATAGGGAAAAATTTGTCCAAAGCCATTACATTCAAAGGGGTGTGGACACTCACTTCCTTACATTCTTTTGAAAATCCCATTTTTAATATCCTTAGACACTATAAGTAAGGCAAACAGAAGTGTTCCAACTGCAGAGTCTATTCACATCTTGCTTTTAAATTTTCTTTGTCTCATCTGAACTTCATTTTCTCTTTTTCTTTTTTTTTTTCCTATCCAATCAATTGCTGAATGGAACAGTCTCCAGTCCTTTTCTGCACCTCAGATAAATCATGGTCATTGATCCTGCATTCTTGCACCTCTTACTAACTTGCTTAGAATTTAACTGCCACCTTCATGATTTCATGCTGACTGATTTATACATCCCCAAATGTTTTGTAATCTCATCCTTTATCAGCATCTCTCTTAGGCTGGAACTGTCTGTAAAGAATTGATGCAGGAATTACTGAGTGATAGTCTTTGGCACATATTGCATGTCCGGGCAGAGCAGATGAACATAATGTACCTTCCTACCTTTCATACCTATACAGTATGAAAAATATAGCTATTTTTATATCCTTAGTAATTTTTTGAACTTGCTTATTGTGCTTTTTTATAATAGTCCTTAATCATTTCCAGCTGGAAATGCAATTCAGGAATAAGAACTGTCTTGAACAGAATCACATCCTGTTCAAGGATTGTGTTTATAGCACAAAGTTCTATTCAAACGGTAGGTTCTGGGCCTAAAGCATCACCTTGTGTATACACAAATTTATTGTACTTACTATCTGGTATGTTTTAGTAGAACAGAATTGCTTCCACTATGTCAAGCATATATGAAGATACAATCTTGGCCTCAAAGTCCAAGAGACTCCATTAACATGATGGAAAAGCAAAGTGTTAAAAGTACTTGTTTTTCCCTCAATTTCATAGGTTGTACGATGAGTTCAGTCCTGAGAAAAGACTTAGAGGAGGTGGTAGTGTCCCAAATCATTATCCAAGTACTTCAGCTGTGAAATGAGGAAGAGGGTGGCATTCATCCCTTTTGAAATTTTCATATTAAATAGGGAAAATTGGTTATTTTGTTCCTTAAGATCCCTTACAGAGGGAAATTGTCTAAGTACAATTTTTCTCCAACAGACTTGGGAGAGGCTTCCAGGATTATGTAAATATGAAAAGGGCATGCTTGACTCTCATATGAATAAAGAAATCTGTCCCTGAAGGGTTTCAGAATAATTGGGATACAGTGTTATATTGTCATGTTCATGAAGTCATTAATCGTAGCAGTTACACTGGCAAAGGTTTCTTCTCAGTATAGGAAAGAAATTTTTACAGTGAGAACAAGCTATTACTGGAGCAACCTTTCCAGGGTTGTGGTGGAGTCTTTGTCACTGAAGATTTTCAAGATGCAATTGGACAGGGTGCTAGATTATCTCCTCTGGGATTCCTTTCCCACAAAAGGTTGGATTAGATGATCTTTCAAGGTGCTTCCTAACCTGTGCTAGTCTATGATTCTATCAAGTCAGTGACTCCTGTGTTGTGCCCCATAAATGAGAGGCAGGTTAAAGCAATACAGAAATAGAAATTGAAAAACACCTAACTTCATATCCTTGTCAAGAGATGAAATCCTAGGTTCATAATGAACTCCATGGGAGTCATCCCATGAATCCCCAGCAGAAGTTCACCTAGTAATTTCAACATGGAGACTGCACTTTGTGATGTAAGATGTAATTTATAAAAATGCACATCTTTGATTAAAATATATTAAGGGAAGGACAATGTATTAATTTCATGAGTCAGTATGTCTAACGATTAAACAATCTACCTCTTCTTTATCTTCTTGTATTATCTTCTAGTGGGTGCATGGTTGGTATCATTTTCAGGTAGATCAGAGTGCGACCTACTGTCAGAAATCTCTTCTTTGTACCTTTGAATCATGATCAAGACCCCTTTTACTCTTCTGGAAAAGGGGTATTGAATTTCTTTACTCTCTTTCTGTACTGAAGGTTTTCTAGACCAAATCACTCTGGTAGCTCTCACCTGAACAACATTCAGTATTTTCAACTTCATTTTTGTAGAGGAGATGCCAGAAATGGATTCATGATTATAGCATGGATTTCACACATTCTCTGTCTACAAAGAGGCAATACCTCTAACCTTTTTCCTACATTATAGCCTTTGAATTATGGGTCTGAGGAATTTTTCACCTGCCTAGCTGCTGTATTTCCCAGAGAAGTAATGTTCAGCTGGTTAACTGACATTAATATCTAAGCTGTTTTCAGTGTTTTACACTACTGAATTATGTAGGAAGCACAGAGCTTTAGTTCAGAAGTTCAGCTCCTTTTGGCTACCCAAGGATAAGGGATTTCACCAGAGATCCCACTGTGGGTTTTAGCATGGATGTATGAATGAAGGGGAACTGGTAGGAGTCAACCTAAATAGCTTCCACTATGCTGAAAAGTGTAGGAACGTAGTATTGGAAGAACAAACAATTATTTTCTTTTCCTGAGGAAGATAATCACACTACATAGTTTCCCGAGTATGTTTTCGGTAATAAAACATAAAGGGAAAGTCAGTTTCATAGGCCTTGTACAGTGATCTTTTGTCTTTCTTTTTCTTTTTCTTTTTCTTTTTCTTTTTCTTTTTCTTTTTCTTTTTCTTTTTCTTCTTCTTCTTCTTTTTCTTCTTCTTCTTCTTCTTCTTTTTCTTCTTCTTCTTCTTCTTCTTCTTCTTCTTCTTCTTCTTCTTCTTCTTCTTTTCTTCTTATTTTCTTTCTTCTCTCTTTTTCATTTTGTTTCCTTTTTTCTTTTTCTTTTGCTTCCCTAGTATGATAGCAACTATAAACTGACCTTACCTTCTCAGGTTTGGCTTTATCTTAAGTTGGCTTTTCTTCCTGGCTTAAGAGAAAGCCTGTTTTTGTTCCTTTCCTTGAAAAGTCATTAAGAATTTCCGGGTTTGGCTCAGTAGAATTGCCCCAGCTTCAGGCCCAGAAAGATATTGTTCTCTTGCCATTTCACAGAACACTGTTCACTGCAGATGGTCTAATGCATACTCATATCCTTTACATTTCCTCTGAAATGTCTCAGGTCTCTGCCTATACTGCTGCTTCATCATTACAAACCATTCTCCTCCAGGCACTAAAACCCTCCTGTTTTACCTTCTAAAGTTAATGATACTTATCTTTTCACTAGAGGAACATGCTACCCCTTTATCACTCTCTCTTAATATCTCTATCCCTTAATATTACTGCATGCCACTATGAGCTCTTCTTTTTTTCTGAAATGAAGTAAATGTCAACCATTTTAAAGGAAAAAAAAACCCAAAACACCTCCCTTCTACAAATGAAAAGAGCTCTAGCATGTTTAAAAATAGTATTTTGGAATGAGAAGATATTGTATCATGATATGATTAAAGTTTTAGCATTCTGCAATGCACACTGGCAATAATGAGAAATAAAGATGTATAATTTACGTGCAAGGTAATGGTCCCCAAAGTCACGGAATTTCTCAAGAGTATCTACAATTACTGCTGTGATTTTTTCTTAAATATGCTGTTAACCAGTGAAAATAAAATTATATGGAATTTAACACTGTTCATTTTTTCTTTCACTGTGGCCAGATCTCAATCTCCAGTCCTGGTGCTAGCACTGATATAAATGTTAAGAAAATTGCTGGTGTAAGTGATGTCTGTGAATCTATGAAGCAACAACTTTTGGTCCTGGTGGAATGGGCTAAATATATTCCAGGCTTCTGTGAACTACCACTCGATGACCAGGTATAAGAGGAAAACAAAGAGAAAACTCTAATTAATGCTCTGTTACTCCTGTGGTATTTCAATGTCATGATGAAGCACTCATTCCTTTTTGTCTGAACAAATAGAGCTGGGTACTAGACCCACCCTCTTAATTTTTTTTTTTTAAGTTTTGAAATGACACCACCACAGAAAAGACATTAACAAAAAGAAGCAGAAAAGCAGCATGTCTTTCAGTGTTTTGTTCTTTCTGTAGTCTTTTGGAAGCAGAACTTTTTTTGACCTTAAAAAGTATTTTTTTCATGTTCACCTTTCATTATAATATGGTTTAAGACAGCATGTTTTTTAATTTGAAGCAGGTCTTCTCTACTTGAAAAAACCAAAAGCAATTAGAATCTCAAAAAAATTCCAAGCATATTGATATAGATCCATAGCAAATAATCTTTCATACAATCCAAGTATATATATAAACTAAAATTATAATGTATATAATAAACATGAGGGAAAAAAGCATCAAATCTTGAAAATTCATAAGGTTCATAAGGCTATGACAGAGGTCTGATCTATCATCACATCTGTAATATATCCTAATATATCACTGGCTTTCAGAGTAGATTGTGCTGGCAAACCCAAAACCAGTATCTCCATATTGTCATGAGGTTAATTTATTGCTTGGGATCTTTTGATTCCACACCAAAATCTGATTCATCTTGAAAATCTCTCTGTGAACCGGAATTGTGTAAATCCTTCTTTTTGTTTCTTCTGTCTCTCAGTTTTTAAAAAAGTCCTGCAACTGTTAGATCATCCTTGGTTTTGAACTGAGTCTTTCCCTCTTATATCTTTCCTCAGGCCACAGGAGACCCCCCAAAACAGGAGTTTAATGATATCTTTGCAGACCCACAGAGCACATACGGGCACAAGCTCAACATACTCAAATAAGTTAAAACTCTGCTCATGTGAAAGAGAATTTCAAATGCATTGGCTACACAAGGGCAACAAAAGCAAGCAAAAAAATATTGCTGCTTTTATTGTTAAGATGGCATGAAGGAAAAGACAACATATCAAATGTCCTTAAAATGTTCTTGTCTGCATTTAAAAAAATAAAATACCAGCTCAGAATGATAGGCTGAAAACACTCCTGCTGTGCTTGAAGAATACCTGTTGGGAAATACTCTGAAACCTTAAGTACCTTAGAAAAGTAGGGACAAATATGTTGAGAGATAAAACAAATGCCACTTTTTCATTTGTGATAGCCAGTTTCTAAGGGGCATTGTGCATTCAGTTATAAAATAAGCCATCTGGTTTTGAAAAAAATGATTCCTGATCTGGGAGCCAGCCTGATTTACAAACCATAGAGGAGGCCAGAGCAGCTAAGGTAACTCTGCTGAGAACCTGATACATCTTAACAGATAAGTATTACCCAGGTGCTGTGTACCTTTGTATCTGTCCTAAATGGCTTGGATTAGAATGATTTGTCAAGGGATGAGTTCCTTGAGGAAATAAAGGCCATTGCTGAAATTTCAAGCAGACATTAAAACCAGAGAAAAGTAAATAGGTGACAAAGAGTAAACTAATAAACACAAGTGGCTTTGCAGTACAAATTTGGATTCCTCTTTGTGGACAATAGTGGCTCTTTTAGCATATCTGGCTTTGCTGGGAAAAAGCTCTTTTAAGTGCCACATAAATTTTTGGTTCAAGAGAAAAAGCACTGATAGAACCAAATTTACTGTAACAGTTCACTCCAGCCCACTGGAGTCTTTAGTGTCAACTTAAAAATTCAGAGAAAACTTTGTCAAGGGAATACGCACTAGGAAATAAATACAGGTAGTGTATTTATTTAAAAGTATTTTGCAGAGCCTGATGTTTAAAATCTGGACAGAATGCTAGAAGTGACAGAGGGTCACAATTTAATTAGAGAGTGCTATTTTTATCATGTTAAGAGTTTTACATTCACTTTACATTTTACATTGGCATCTTAACAGTCTAATACATGTACCTAACACACAGTAATATGTACCCTCTTTTCTTTTGCTCCCACTGAAACTTACTGCTTTATCATCTAACGAGTCTGCTGGTTTTTTGTGAGGTTGCCCTGCTAAGAGCACATGCTGGGGAACACCTGTTGCTTGGAGCAGCGAAACGGTCCATGGCATATAAGGACATTTTACTTTTAGGTAAATATTGATTTTGTTTTACTTACTGATGATGATGTTATAGTACATTAGCGACGATGTAATCACTTAAGTGGGACAACTGTTCTGGCACAATCAAAGCAATGCATTCTGTGAATGCTAAATAGCTATTAATGACATAATGTCACGTGCCTGTTCTAGCAAAAGCAGGTGGATGGTTTAATGTGAGTTAATACAGCTAAAAGTCTATTGGATACCAGAAACCACAATTTAAGGGACTTCCTGGAAATTGCCTCCTTACATTATTTTAATTTCTGTACTTTTGTCCCATAAAAAAATGGAGCAAAACAATACCACCGCAAAAGCAGTATAAAAACCCCTTTGCTTAGGAAAGGAACAGCCAGCCTGTTGCACATATACTACTTTCAGTCTTCATGAAAACCATCTATTTAGAGCTTTCTCAGCAGTCCTTCTGACTCTACTGGCTAAAATATTAGATAGCCTGTTCCCTCCATCTCACTTTCCCAAGAGCCCTCTCACAGGTGGCTCAACAGTTGCCACAGGGCCACCACGTAAACATCATTCCTGCTGTCCCTGCCATGTGACAGATGGGTGCATCCACAGCACAGTGCCGAGGCACGGCTGCGGGAGCGTATTGTTGGTCAGCTGAAATGGCTCCTGTGCTGGGTTACATAAAGGGAACACGGCTGTCAGGGAAGAGGATGTTGTCACGTGATGGAAGCATGTCTTCCAGTTCATGCAACGGAGAGGCCCAGTTGCAAGATGAGATGTGTGCCTGTGTGGAGAGTGATGTGATGAGGCATTTGTTAGCCTTGTTTGACACAGTACTGTGCCACTCTGAAGTGTGCTCTGCCAAAAAGAGTCTCATTAGACATGTTCAACATTGGGGCTGTTTCGCAAGGAAGTCTGTGGGTTGTCTTGGACAGGATTTTTGATGTGAGGCAAGACTAGATGGGATATGGACTCAGACTTGTCTCTTCACTGGTGGTGTGGTACAAAGACATTTTCTCCTACTTATTCTCCTTCCTCTTTGGGCCTGCCTTTTCATAGCTCTAAATCAGCTTGAATTTATTTTTACACATGTTAAAACATTAAAAGGACAAGAAGAGCTTGATCTGAAGGTATTTCTTGCACCAGCAATCCTTTCAAGATAAATGCTATACAAATGGCTTTCTTAAGGTAGTTATTTCCCTAGATACAGTTTCACTAACAAAATTAACAGAAACAAAACAAAAAAAATTGTAGTTTTATTGTGATTAGTAATAAGGTAATAAGAAAAATAATGATAAAATAATAGTAAGAAAATTGTATTTAGTATCACCAGCATCAGCATATATACCAAAAGAAGAAACAAGTTGAGGCTTCAAGGCTTGTTTTTTATACTTGGAGGCAGGCATCTGTAAAGTTTATGAATCATTTTGACATGAATCTCTTGTGATATAATTATCAGTTTTTCTTTCAAAAGCTGCGTGGTGGCTTCTGAAAGCTCCATGGTATTCCTGTTGTTGTCCAGAAGGTGAATTAAGATGCTGTAGTGGAGACCTCCTAAATGGATATTTAAAAAAAACCCCAAAAAACAAAAAAAAACACGTAAAATTAATTATTGACTGAAAATTTTACAATGCTAATTTTATTTGGAACAATGGAAACATCCCTTAGAAAAAGCAGCGTTTCCAGTGTCTCGTCTTGTCTATTGACAAATCCTTGTCATTCAGCTTGGGATATATTATTTTAATCAGGGAAGAAGACATTTTAAGATCAATTCATTAGTGTATTTATTTGTTATTTAAACGCAAAAAGGTCTACTTCCTTCATACTTGTACACTCAGATACGAACTTTGGTCCTGTGGAGTAATCAGTAACTCTACATGTTGGCATACTTTTATGTACAGATTGTTTACAGGGTGACAGCTGTAATTAGCACATATATTCTGTTTGCAAAGAAAAGTTGTGTGTGATGCAAGGGAGAGTTATTACTTAAAAAAATTATTGACTTGATTAAGCAATATGAAATGTACTTTTGAAAATTGGCTTCAACTAATACATTACATCAAAATGTTTCTATTAATTCACATGTTGGTATTCTTTCTCTCTAAGGCAACAATTACATAATTCATCGCAACAGTACTGAAGTAGAGATCTGCCGAGTGGCAAATCGGATTCTGGATGAATTAGTTCGTCCCTTCCAGGAAATTCAAATAGATGACAATGAATATGCTTGCCTGAAAGCAATTGTGTTTTTTGATCCAGGTATTTTTGCAAAAATATCTCTCAGTTATTTTACATGTGATTGTATTGAAAGTAATTATTGTTAATGTAGCATCTGTTCATGTTATCTAGCTGAATGGAAAAGAATAAAATGAAAAACAGTAAGATGCTCCTCCCAAATCATGATATGCCTTGACTTTCAGTTTTTGTCATTTTTTAAGATGCAAAAGGCTTGAGTAATCCATTGAAGATTAAGAATATGCGATTCCAAGTCCAAATCAGTTTAGAGGATTATATTAATGACCGTCAGTATGACTCCAGAGGAAGATTTGGAGAACTACTTCTTCTACTGCCTACACTCCAAAGTATCACTTGGCAAATGATTGAGCAGATACAATTGGTTAAGCTGTTTGGGATTGTTAAAATTGACAGCTTGCTTCAGGAAATGTTACTGGGAGGTAAACTAACAATTTGTTAAATTTACCATCTTGTAGTATGTCGCCCTGATTTCTGCAGTGCTTAGATGTTTTTAATTCTGTGATAGAAGTTCTCACACACTTTTTTGTAAACACAGCTATGTTTGTCTAACTGTTCTTATTGTTTTCATTCTTTCTCCTGGGCGGGGATGTTTGATGGATATTTCCTTTGACCAGTGTGATTGAGGGGTGGTAATACCCACCATCCAATCCACAGTGATTGTTAAGAAGGTATATAACTGTCTGAATAAAGAGGCCTCCTTCTTCTTGGCCTTTCACCTGCCATGAGTGCGTGAGTGTAAGTGTCTTTCCTCGTGTCCGCGTGCAACAGTAGTATGTTGAATTTAGCATGTTGGGATGCTGAGGGAATCCTGATCTAAGCTACCACTCTGAGTCACTGTCTGAGGTTTGGGTTGTGTAATTGTTAGCTAAAGTCTTCTTGTCTTGGCAGTTCTTCTTGTTAACTTAGTCCTACAATGACAGATTGTGCTATGTATTTTTCAGTAACTGCTGGGTTGTCCTACAATTTCCTAGGCAGATTAAAGAATCCTTACAAATATTTCATGAAACACACTGTTATTGCAGTCAAAACAGTGAAAATAAACACAGTGCTTAATATGCTTGAAGTCTGGTTAAATTGTTTAATGAATACCCAGAGGCAATTATTCAAATTGCCAATCAAAATATTTACTCTGTGGAAATGTAATTACTGAAGTATAAGTCACTGGCAACAACATGCTCTTTTGAATTGATATATGCTCATGTTATTTTTGCAGGTACCTCTAATGATGCCAGTCATCTGCATCATCCAATGCATCCTCACTTAGCCCAAGATCCATTAACTGGCCAAACTGTCCTCATAAGTTCAATGTCTGCTCCTGTACATACAGAACAGATACGTAAGTAATTGCAAGTTAGCCTTCTGTCATAACATTTCACTGTTTCATTTTAAAATATTAATTAGAATGGTGGCCTGTCAGTGTTCATAGATCTATTTCATCATCATTCTTAAATTAAAATAATTGTGCACTAAAAATGTATGTATATAAATGGTGTTAAGTAAGAGACTTTGACTTGAATTTAATTTAATTTTAAAAATTCAGCACCATTATGATATATCATTGTTTTTGCATGCACGATCTTTAATAAACTAAAAATTCTGATAATTGAAATATCCTGTTTCCCTATCATGTCCAATGCAAGAGGACTCCCTTTCAGTGTAGTAGTATGTATATGCAGAGTAGACCAGTCTATAAAAATATGTAATTCTTTCCATGTTCTTTTTCAGCAACTCCAGAAACTCCATTACCTTCCCCTCCACAAGGCTCTGGGCAAGAATACAAAATGTCTGCAAATCAGGCTTCAGTCATTGCACAGCAATCTATTTTGAAACAAAAAACATTGTGATAATATTTCTGTCTCTGTCTTATCCTTCCTTCCTTCCTTCCTGCCTCCTTCCCTCCCTCCCTCCTCCCCTTCCTTTTCATGCACTAGATAGATTGGTAGAACACTTGCACATTTAAATCTCAGGTTGATAAAGGAAATTATTTCCTCAGCAGCCACTACTGTGGGTGTTCCTTAAAACACCTCATGATTTGGAAAGTAATGCTGTTCTGACTGCTGCATACAGCTGTAACTATGGACGCTGCAGTCTGACAAGTATGTATAGAGGTTGATATTATTTTTAGATCTTAAAAATGCACAGATTCATGTTTTTGTTTCCTGTTTTAGTTGTTGTCTTAATATTATTGGTTTAGATGTGTATATAATTTTCATCGTAATGGAACCGCTTAGTGCTTGTTTAGCTGTGAATTGTAGACATGGAAAAGTGGGTTAATCAGGCAAAAGCCAAGATTCCACTAATAGTAGAACAGTAGGCTACCAAAAAAGCACACAAATTGAAAAAAAGGAAAACATACTTAATGGAGAGAAAAACTCAACTATATTAAAAAATCCTGATTTGAAAGGACCATCTCTTTCAAGTAAAATTTCAACAAAAGCATTGAATCCTCCCTGCTTAACTGTTTGTGTGAAGCAGAAGGCCTGCCTGGGTGAATAGGCTTGAGGTCTTCTTAAAATCTATATATACAATAAGGTCTATATATAGTCAATTGGCCGGTGCTGAAACATTTACATTGATAAATATTTAAGACAAGGACTGGTAGGCTTTTTGGTTAAGACTTACTAGTACTACTTTACCAAAACATTTCTGGGCACACTTTGGGAATTAGGCGGGGCTAGGGAAACTTTTCACCAGGTTCTTTGGGTACAGCACCTCTCTTTAGGGGTACAAATAGTATCACAGAACCATAGAATATCCTGTGTTGGAAGGGACCCACAAGGATCATCAACTCCAACTCCTGGATTTGCACGGCACCATCCCCAAGAGTCACACCATGTGCCTGAAAGGGTTGTCCAAATGCTTCTTGAACTCTGTCAGGCTTTTTTGTGACCACTTCCCTGGAGAGCCTGTTCCAGTGCCCAACCACCCTCCAGGTGAAGAACCTTTTTCTAATATCCAACCTAAACCTCCCCTTACACAGCTTCAGGCCATGCCCTTGGTTCCTGTCACTGGTCACCACAGAGAAGAGATCAGTGCCTGCCCCTCCTCTTGCCCTGATGAGGAAGTTGTAGACTGCAATGAGGTCTAACTAGGACCATGCCATTTGATCTCAGGGCTGGATTATGCTTTTTGATGTTTGGTTTACTAGTGTAAGAGTAGCCATTGTGTTTATTTGTCTAACTGGCTGGTAAATGCATGTTTCAGCAATCACTAATATTCACCTACAGAGAAGTTGTAATTGATATAGTAGCTCTCTGTTTGGAGAGGTATGACTTACTAATTGCAGTGGCAAATGTGCCTGAGTTCAGCTCCAGGTGTTCCTGGTTTGAGCCATGGTATTTCAAGCCAGAAGATAGCCAGAAGACAGCACACCAAATACTCATCCTCTCAATTTTTAAGAGTTTTTCAAAAGTGTGGGATGACTTGGTTTTCTGTGATGAGCCCCTTTCTCCACCTCTTCCTCCCCTTCGAGTCTGGGGGGATCCAACATTGACTAAGTTTTGTGTCTGGAGTCCATAACAACCCATCTGGATTTGGACCCTCTGTGAATTTGCACAAAGTGGACCTTGTGACACATGCTCACTTGGGGCATTTACACTACTCAGTTACAATTTGTGGAAGTAATCTTTTATGATGTATGAAATGATACGTTGTTCATACAATACTAACATCATAAGAAAATCACCACTTTGCACATTTTATTTATTCCAGACAGCAATGATTTTTCCTTAGTACTTTAAAGTAGACTTTCTTCCCAGAAGATACGTAAGAGAGAAACAGACAGAAAAGAGGTAATAAAATGAAGTTTGCTGGACTGTTGCAAGGAGAAAACATAGTGGAGTCAGAAATTCTTCAAGGTGAGATGTGGATCATCCTGAACCACACACCTTCATTGATCACAGCATCCAGAGATGGTGCAGTTACTCCTTTGGCTTGTAAAAGTTGCTCAAACAATCTGGAATGATTCTTCAAAAACATTTTTTTGTAGGCAGGAAATGCAACACAGTAAATGCAGAGCTAACTGGAACATTCAAAAGGCTTTAATAAGAATGCACCTACCGCCAGGTAGACACTGTGTTTCTTTGTTATTTTAAAGTAGTTGCCTTTGTAAAGTCTGTGTACAGTAGCTATTAATGTTTGCCTTTTGCTTTTTAGATTATTTTTCTTTTTGCTGTTTGCTGTTTGTTTTTTATTAATGCATTGCTCTTTTTACAAGTTCCTTTTAGTAGGAGTTTTTATGACAGAATAACATACTGAAGTTCTGCCATTAACTTAAAGGGTATCCGGACTATGCTATTTTTACAAGGTGGCCACCAATGCTTTACAGTGATACACAAAGGTAAAACAAGTGTGAGAGATACTGAGCAGCCCAGAAGTTTACTGATTAGGCTCACTTTTGTGTACTTGTCATAGAAAGAGGGTTGGACTCTAGGTGGATCTGCATGAATTTACTGGGTCAGATAAATGAAGTCAGTTGCATAAACATAAACATGGCAGTATTGGTCTGACTAAAAACATATAACCAGAAATAAAGATTAGTCCCCATGTTGGCCACCCTTGCCTTATATAAGAGATGTGCATAATAGCTTAGTTTATTTTTCACAATGAACTTTAGATATCGAGTGTACAATAAAATGTTTTCACACACTGCCAAAATGTACTGGAGGAAAACTATACTTCAGTATTTTATCTGACAAAAAGCTGTTGTCTATTTTGTATGATATATTACATTTTTGAATAAGAACACCACTGTAATTTATTGGGAAAAGCTGATTTATTTTATAAATGTAACATTATTTTTGTAAACTTAATTATGAAAAATCAGAAATGATTAGTGCTGTTAAATATTAAATTATAATGAGATGTAACTTTATATGTTTGAACTCTGATACCAAGTTTTTGTATTGAGCATTTGGAATTGAAATGTTTGCTGGAAATATTTCAAATGGACTGTTTTTCATCAAGCTCAATAAAGAAAAATGAATGATCCAAATGACACATTTGCCTTTTAGTATTTTTTTTTAATATTTACATAAACAATGAGAATAGTTTATATTGCTTACACTATGGATAAGTATATAACTAACATGCTTTCATCTCTACAGTGTTCACAGCATCACAGAATGGCTGAGGTTGGACGGGACCTCTGGAGGTCATCTAATCCAACCCCCTCTGCTCAAGCAGGATATTGAAATCATATGAAAGAATATGATAGCAACATTTTGGTTGATTCTGCTGTAACATGGCAAAGTATTACATAGTTATGGTCTTCAGTTTTTACTTCTGACTCAGAAAAGAACTGAAGCACATGCTTAATTCCATCTGTGTTTAAAATGAACCATATGTTCAACAGCCTGTTTTTTTCTGAATGGGGATAATTTAAGAAATCACTGCCTTTGCTCCAGCGTATTGTTATTTAGACAAATTTAGGTGCAGCTTGTTCATAAAACATTGAAAACTTTAGAAAGACTCTTTACAATATTTCTTTTAGATAACCAGTATCTTCTCAGCCTTGAAAATTTTGTTCAGTTGTATAGAGATGGGGTTAGGGATATATATAAAGATATGTATATATCTGTGTGTATATATATATATATGTATGTATATATGTATACATACATATATATATATTTTTTTAAATAAATTTTTTTTTTTATTTTTTTTTTTTTTTGGTGGTAGTAATAATACAATGATTTGGATTTGGGCTCAAATGGGCTCTATTCTGGAGTGCAGAACTACAGGGAAAAGCTGCCATGGGAGGAAGAGTAGACTCCATTTAGAATGCTGGAGATCATCTGGTCCCTCTGAGGAACTTGAGTCAATGGCTGTTTGTTCTACATGCAGGAAACCTCTACTTGTGAACGCTGACTGGGGTGTAGGAGGTTTATGATTTTAGGGGGCTGAAGAGATTTTTTTTTCAGCCTACAATGGAGAAAATACGGAAACCCTCTTACAGCTTCAATGTGGTGAAATCCTGACAGACTCTTCTTCAAGGATTTCCATAAATCAGCTTTACAAGTAGCTTCAGTAGGTAAATCAGGCTTGTGTGTTTTACAGAGAGAGATGGATGAACTAGCTGTCAGTTCTAATCATTATCCAGAATTTCTCCAAACTAAAAAATTCTGAAAGCAAAGACATTTACTGAGCTCCAGGAATCTTCTGTGACAGAAAATTTAACATTCACAAAATGTAAGAAAATTTGTTATAATTCTTCGCTATATTCATATACTTGAAAGTTCTGTTTTTACCTCAAGGATGTCTGTCAGTCTGTGATGGCCTAACATTTTTTTATGTCTGTCAACAGACTATTACTCGTTGTGCACCACCAACATTTGTGCTACTTATGCTAAAGCACATAGTAAAGAAATACTTAGATCCACATTTTAATAAGTCCTTCAAAAATCTTCTGTATTGGTTTGCAATTAATTTTTACATTTTTTATATTGGCCGTGATACAGATGCATTAACTTTCTTCTTTCCCTTTGTTCTCCCTAAGAATAACCAAGAAATAGAAAAAAAATATTTATCCCCAAATTTAGTTTGATGAAGTTAACAATATGATTGTGCTTTCCTTTCTTCTGTTCTTTTCATAAAAATTAAAATGCATGCCTGATTTCGAAACAAAATCAGAAATATTTCTATTAAAGGGTAAGAAACTTGAAGACATAATCAAATATAAAGATTTTTATTTAATGACAGTGAAAGAGAACTTCCATCTTGTATCACCAGCTGTAATAATTTCCTTTTGAATACTAGCATAACTAAATAGTTTCTAAACAGGATGGGCAAAATCTCATCAAGACACATGGCTAAAAATGTTCTTATGACAATAATCTCTATTCCTTAATATTGTGGTGGAGCTGTGACTGCTACTGACATTATCTGGGAGTTCTTCTGAATCCAGTGTCAGTCAAAGTTGCCACATCAACACTAGATTTACTGGTGCTGATGAGAGGGTTGCCACCTCCTCACAAACAAGGCCTGATGTGACAGCTTCTCCAAATCACATCGTGGTGGGACACCCTTGCACCAGCACAGATCTCTTAATTACCCAATGATTTTGGGCCTTGCCACTTGCCACTCCTGGGACTGGCTTGGCTCCAGCTTGGCTCGCAGCTGCAGTCCAAGTTTATTTTGTCCTGCCCCCGGGGGGACAGAGAGGCAGTTGCTTGAAGGGAAGCTGAACAGAGAGACCCCGATTTGCTCTCTGGCAGTCGGTTTTAAGGTATTACACTGTGAGGTAGAGATAACAGGGTTAACCAATCAGGAAGGGAAGATACATGATAATAAACCAATAAAGACATCTCAGGGGAGGAACAAAATCAAACTAATGAATAATAAAACAGCTGGCGGGAATTTCAAACTGCACTGGCCTGTCACAGGACTTGAGGCTTCTGTAATAAGAAAGCAGACGTGGTGTGAGTGACATGCAAGGGGTGTGTATTGCTATGCTGCAGATTCTCCCTTTTGTCTGCCTTCGAGGGCAGGGTCCTGTGAGGGATAGTCAATCCATCTGGATTCACCTGCATCAAACACAGGCTGCACCATAGCAACAGGGCCTGACACCACTTCTTCCTTTTGGAAGGGTGAATGTCACTGATGTCTAAGATGATGAGGTAAACAGCAGCAAGTGTTGAAGATTTTACTTTAGCCAGTCTGATCAAGCGGTAGTTTCATCTAAAGCTTAGCACTCTCCTCTGAGACTAGAGAAGAAAGCCTAGAAATCCACAGTTTTAAAATGTCTTTGGTTTTGTTCTGAATAGCACTGGCTGGTCTCTTTGAGTCTTAATGTAGCAAGAGTTGAACCGCTGAGTGTCTCATGTCTGATTTGCGATTTGGCCTCCCATGTAACCTCTGCCAGTTTGTTGGTGGGTTGACCAAACAGACAACAGTGGCTGTTTCAATTTTAGAATGCTGAAGGTCTTCAAGGAAGCATAATCATAAAGATTGTGCTGGGAGATGTGTCTCTGGGAGTGAAACTACTTGAACAAGTTAAAGGAGTTAGTGATTGGTTAGAAAAATACAGCGTACATAATAAGGTGTACTTTGATCTTTCAAGGGAATTCAGTGAAAGGAGGAAGGAAAGAAGACATTCAAAAATGGGCTAATGCTGTTGATTCCATGAAGAGATTAAGAAAACCTCTTCATGAAGGTATAACATTAGACAGCTTTGCTCAATATAGTTTGGTTTGTGGTTCAGTATATCACCTGTAGATTGCAAACTCCATACTCAGCTGGAGCAGCTGATTTATTTACAATTTTTATTAAGCAGTTGACAAAATGTATTCCAGCATCTTAACATGCCCTCAGGTGCCCACTGGCAGTTTGTTGGCTCTTCACAGGGCTGATCTACAGGGTGGCCTGGCCACGTTCTGCATCACTGCTCTGGGACCCTTCCTCTAAAGTAGTACATAAACACATTCCTTATCAAAGGGCAGTAATGCCATGGGAGTGAAACAATACCCTTCATGTTGCCCATGGCAGCACTTGCTGTCACCAATCCCCTTTTATCATCACACTTTGTTGCATGTGACACAGCTGAACTTGCCAATTGTATCACCTGCTATGTCGTGCACTGTTTCGTGCTTCTCACAAGGCCAACTGAGACAAGATAAAAATTTGGCCAGGTTTTTAGTTGCATTCAGAGTCAACATTTCACTTTGATACAACTTTGGAGAAAAAAAACAAAGTGTTGGATCTGGTGATATTCTCATCTGTCACTTTCACATCAGCCGCCCAATATGCTTGTGTCACCTATTAGAATGGCCCCTACTTCTTGTCTTGTTCAAATAAAGCAATTAAATAGGTTGGGTTACAACTGCTCTCTAGCTAAAAGTATGATGAATTCACAGAACACAGTTTTGAGATCATATTGAACTGTCTTTTTTCAGTCTATGCATTTTGCTGCTTAAATGAAATGGTGCAGCTTATGTTACGGTTTGATCAGCAAGCAGTTTTTTTCTCCCCTGTTTTTTTGACCTCCTCACAATTGAATGAATTTTCATGAATATGACTGCCCAACAAAGCATTCCATTTTTCAGATGCCTGCCTTTTGTAATTTAAATAACGTAAGCATATGAACATAGATTTTGAATTAAGAGGCAAAGGCAATCTCACCAGAAGAGTTCATTCAATATATTTCCAGCATCATCTGTTTCAAGATATAATTAAGATTACTGTGGCCTAAGTCTAATTTACTGTGGTTTCCAAAAAGTGGAGCAGATAGCAATTGTAATAGAGGACAAGAATTTTCCATATAAAATTTTTCATTGTCATATTAGATTTTTAATGAGCATTAGTCTTGATCAGAAATGTAATAAAATGGAACAATACTCTAAAATATGCAGACAGGTGTAGTATAAAATAACAAACTTTATATATTTAATTTATGTTCTGTGAAGTACACTTTTCTTTTGCAACATGAACATTAATATCAATTTTTTATCTCAACACCAAAATCACAATTTAACTGTAGCATGATCTGTCGTCTATTTTAATGTGGGCTTTTTTGCAGGTTGATTAAAATTGCATTGTGTGATTAAATCCATAGAGGCAGATGTTCCATCCCTGTGAAACTGTGCCTCTTCAGAGATTGACAGGCTGAGGTGCTGCTCATTAACCAACAAATAATTTGAAAATGAAAAGAGGGATGGAGTCCTTCTGGAGGGCAGGAGTGGAGTCCCCATTTCCCTGTTCATGAGGAAAGCACTGTTGGAGCTTTCGGCTTTTGACGTATAGAAGGAGACACCTACTTAAGGAGAAATTTTCACTTTGAAGCTAGGGGTAATAGTGGGAAAAAAAAAATATAGTGCTGTAAGTCTCAAGGGTACCCAGTTAGAGAGGATAGATTCAAGAAGGCTTGAAGAGCACAGAAGGGCAGTTAGTCAAGGAACTAACACAGTGCTATTGCCTTTTGCAATGCCTCAGGTTCTGGAGGTATATCAATATGTGAAAGGGAATCTTTCTTTTGTCATGGTCAGAGCAAGCTTGAAGGCACCATGGTTAACAGAGAACCTCCTCAAACAGTGAAACTTACAGGCAGAAAATTAAGGTGCAATATTATTTTGATTTGGAAATAATTCAGCTTATTGATTTTTTATACAAGTCAATCTTTCTGGTATGTCGGTGCTCGGCCTCAATCGGCCTTGGCACACGAGCGAGAGAGACTTCAGCGCGTTTGCCCATAACTCAGTCAGAGGTCACAAAGCTGGCATGTAAAGGTTGTTTATTCTAATGTTATCTATAGCTGCGATGTCCCGCACAGCAGCTGAAAGTAGCGTAGATCTGCCCACCTTTTGGGCGTACCGAGATTTTTATACCCCGTTACAAATCCAATCAGTGGACAAAACGTGTCATTATTTACAAATTTATACCAATTAATTCTAACCTGTTCTAGACATGCAATTTCCTGTCTTATCTCTATTCTACCAATCAATTTATGTCCTCGTCACCAAGAATATGGAGGACAGTGAAGAAGAAGAAGGAGAAGGTGACCACACCCTTTAGACTCCATCTTAACCCCCCTGTACATGTCGTACCCCCATGTACATGTTATCAGATCTTCTATATACTACATTTCACCCGATGCAAAGTGACTATTAATGCTTATATTAGACTCTTGTGGCTTGCAATCCATCTCTTAGAGTTGGTAAAGTTCTCCAAGGACAAAGATCAAAGGCAGTGCCCTCTGGGGCACCCCCATTTCGGGGTGTCAGGTCCCCTAAATTAGACAGAGACATGTTGTGGGTTCCGACACTGGTATATTGAGTGCTCTTTTCAGATTTTAAATGCTTGGATTTGACTGTGATATGTCAGATGTCATCTTTGTGTTCTGCTTGCTAAGGGGGGCGTGGGGGCAATGAATGAAGACATAAAAAGGTCAATAAAAAGCCAAAGCTGTGGAAACTCCCCAATCCAAAGAATACACCTTCTCCAGCACAATAAATAGACTCCTAAATAGAACCTACTTCAACTAAAGCATGTGAATAGAACCATTTCCTCAAATTACTGTCTTCAACCCTAATAATATTGTTTGCTGGTGATAAAGGTTCTTTAGTGTAATAACTATTAATTGCATTGCCCTGTCCTCCCTCTCACCTGAATCTTATCCCTCCTAGAATAAGAGTCCTTATTTATTTACAGCTTAGTTTATATTGAATCCTGTGCCTGACAATCCTTGAACCCATCAAGCTTACAGCACTTGTGTTGTCACACTGCCAGCCCCATTTCATGTGAACTCAGGCTGAGTTTCCTGGAACAACCCCCCTGCCTACTAGAATATCTAGAAAAGGCAAGAGAAAACAGCAGCAGATTTAGAAGGATGTAGAGCATCCTGTCATTTCTGTTACTCACTGCTGCTGAATTCACTACCTACTCTGTATGACCTCTGAACATGTTAGTGACTGCATGGTAGTTCCTCACATCACAGGGAGACATATGGTGACACAAAGGTCCATGTGCTGCCACTCATTTTCTCTGTGAAAGCCACATCTGGATTGTTATAGGGAGTGTTCAGAAGGATGCAAACAGCACAGTTATTTCATCCCATTCTTTTGTTTAAAAAGCACAAATGTATGAGTCATTCTTTGGCTCTTTGCACGTCATTTCGTTCATAAATACTGATGTTGACATATTAGTAAAAATGTAACACTTAAACCTCAGCTGATGCATCTCACTTTCACTATCACACACCTTATTAAAACCGTTTTCAGCTGTGTTCATCTTCTAAAACTACTTGATTGTATTGCAAGGTAGTTTAAGATTTTAGTCTAAGTTTATGATGTGACTGTGGGAGAATAATGAGGTATACCAGTATTTCTGTAAATGAGGCATCATTGCGGTCAGAGTGTGTGCTACAATGCTTTAAAGTGGCTCATCTCTGAAGTTCTGTAATTTGGGTGCACTGTGTATTACAGGTTAATCCCCAGTACACACAAACCAATTCACCAATTTAAACCTCATTATTTCCTGTCACTTTGTTTTAAACTACAACCACTGCAGGGCCAAAGCTGTGCCCATTGTCTACTGTCATTTGCTTTATATATGGAGACACTGAGAGTTATTTGTTGACCTTTGAAGTAAAATGTCGAGCTCCTTTAATATTCTTTCATTTCAGATGATGAGGAATACCACTGAGAGGGCTCAGTCAGTCCCACGTGACTCATGTCCTCCCTGGTAATGAGGCTAAGTGGCACAGGTGACCCCTAATGCTAGGGAGCAGCGGAGTGCCTGCTCCGGCATGTCTGTAGGGCTATATCACCCTGTGACTGGAAGGGAGTTACTTTCTGCTTCTTTTTCTGTGGAATAAAGGTAGCTCAGCCTCCACTAAAGCTGCTGCTACATTGGAATGATTATTATCCAGGCATTGGGCATTGTGTTTCTTTATATGAAAAATACTAAAGTGCAATTTTATGACATAACACAAAGCATTATAGTATTATTGAAAGGAAAATTTTACTAAAGGCCGTAGCAAGCCTACCTTGCAGTTTGGTCACACTTTGTTGAATGAGTAAGCCAACCTGAGGAAAGATAATAGGGATCCTAGAAATTAAGAGTATTTGGGTATCATTTACTATTATAACCTAGTGTATAAATGTACCTGCCTTCAGAACATAAGGCAGAGCTCTTCAGGCTAGGACATTTGAGATAGAATCTAAACAACCATTTAGTACTCTGACCTGATCCAACAGAGCACTTGAGCAAAACTTAATTTAGGGTCATGGCTGACTTCATTGGAGCTGCTGGTAGGCTTAAAGGCAAGGACACTGTGACATGCTGTACCACGTAGGGATAGACAGTGCACCGCTGCGTGCCACCCTGTGGAACAGAAAACACTGCAGTGCTGCAGCCCATCATACAAATTATTGCTGCTTCAGCCACAGCTGCAAGAAGACCCCCACCCACTTTCAGCAGAATAGATGTTTTCTCCCATCCACAGGAAATAATGTAAGAAGACAAGTTTAGTCTGAGATAAGGGTCCTCTATATATCATAAAGGCTCCCTCAAATCCTCATAATTTTGAATATAAAATTAATCACAGATGGAAAGTTGTGTTTTTAATCCTTGGACATTGGTTTTGAAGGAAACGTGTAGCTCTTTCCATCCACACCTAGGGGTGCTGGTCAAGACCTGGATGAACATGAGCCAGCAGTGTGCCCAGGTGGCCAAGATGGCCAATGGCATCCTGGCCTGGATCAGAAATAGTGTGGCCAGCAGGACCAAGGCAGAGAACATTCCCATGCACTTAGCACTGATGAGGCCACACCTCAAGTCCTGTGTATAGTTTTGGGCCCCTCACTACAAGAAAGACATTGAGGTGTTGGACCATGTCCAGAGAAGGGCAAAGGTGCTGGTGAAGGGTCTGGAACATAAGTCTTATGAGGAGTGGCTGAAGGAGCTGAGATTGTTAAGCCTGGACAAAGAAGGAAGTTGTGGTGAGGTAGGGGTTGGCCTCTTCACCAGGCAACTAGCGATAGTACGAGGGGAATGGCCTCAATGGTTGGACATTAGGAAAAATTTCTTCACTGAAAGAGTGGTTAAGTACTGGAACAGGCTCCCCACAGAAGTGGTAGAGTCACCATTCCTGGAAGTGTTCAAAATACAAGTAGACATGGCACTTCGCTGTATGATTTAGTGGGCATGGTGGTGTTTGGTCAAAGGCTGGACTTAATGATCTTGAGGGTCTTTTCCTACCTTAATGAGTCTATGATTCTATGATCTATGTGACAGGTACTGTTGGGACTGAATGTTCGGCCACCAACTGGGTAGAATGTTTTGTCCAATCACGAAGCTGTGCCCACAAATAGTTGCACTCACATTTTTGCAGCAAGGTTGGAGACTGAATGGACTATGAGAGCCTGCACTTTGTTCTAACACCTTTTGACACAGCCCTCCTCAAAATGCATCTAGTGATGGGAACTTTGGGCTATAAGTGACACATGATCTAAACTTTGGCACCGATCTTCAAAGATATTTTGTCACCTAACTACTACAGAAATCAATGGAAGCTGGCTACCTAAATAGTAATTAACTGTGCATGTATCTCTGAGTATCTGTGCCTTTGATCTCAAAATCTGTCAGTCCCACTCATTACAAGCTGTACATTTACTTTAAAAAATATATGAGTTATGAATTAAGGATAAGATTAATTAATAGTAGCATTAACTGTAGCAAAGCAAAGAGACTGATTGCCCTGACAGAGAAACTAGAAAGGATAATGGATTTAATGGCATGTGTTCTAATGGAAAAAAATAACCTCTTACATGAATCTGTCATATCTGAAAAAAATGTGGCTACCATTTACAGTACATATAGGGACAAAAAGGTTTATATACTAGCAGTATATAAATCACTGAAAAGAGTAAGTTGAGATCTTTATAGTATCAGTGATATATTTTCCCTCGTGGAAGCCTTTGCCCAATTTTGTATCTACAGAATCTCTCTATAAGACAAGGGACTGACATATCTCACACATCCAGTACTCGGGAAGGATGCATCCTGAATGGAGACCGCTCAGCCTCTTTGAGCCAACCTCTGTTAAGGAACAAGCATGAAACCTTCCTTTACTACTGGGTAACTCAGGGATCTCATAATTTAGCTTACCAGACTGCCATGGTTATCATTAAAAGTATGTCTCCAACGTGGTAAGGAAAGAGAACGTAAATCAAGAATGAGAATTGGACAGGTGGCCAGTGAGCTAGGAAGTTAAACATTCCTAGTGCAGATATCTCTCATGTGGGAATTCACATGTGTGCTAACCAGCTGGCTACTAAAATGCAGAACAGGTAGTTTCCTTCTTCTTCATTCCTTTTCCCTTCTTTGGGTCTCCTTGAGGAAATTTGTTCAAGTTCAGAGCCGTTGAGGCTAAGACACTTCTGGCTGTGTATACAAGTAAAAATTTAGGAGCTTTTTCATAGGACCATGGTGTTAGATAGAGAAGAATTTTGAGGATGGCAGTTAGCACCTCAGCTCCTCTTTGGTCATAGAATCATATCATGGTTTGGGTTGGAAAGGACTTTTGAAGGTCATCTGGTCCAGTAATAAACAGGGACAACTTCCACTAGAGCAGGTTGCCCAGAGCCCCATCCAACGTGTCCTTGATTATTTCCTGTGATGAGTCATCTACAGCCTCTCTAAGGAACCTGTTCCAGTGTCTCACCATCCTCATCGTAAAAAATTTTTTCCTTGTATCTAGTCTGATGTTGGAGAACAGGCAAAAAACAGCCTATAGATATTCCACTCCAAAACTTGATGATGCTGAACAATCACTGCTCAGCAATTTCTACATGCTGCAGGATGATACTGTGGCCTCTGAACCACCTCTGGGCTCTCACTGTCATGCCAGCTGTCATATGCGGACATGATACCTGTGTCAGTACAACGTAATCTCAAAGAGATAATGCACTGATATAAACTACTTTTAGAACCACGTTTGCATTTTCAGGTATGTCTGTGCTAACTTGGCATTCTTCACCTACGTTGCACCGTGCTGTAGACCTTGTTTTCAGTGCTATCTTAGGAGCATTCTTTGCCACTTCCCCAAGTCTGATTTCTTAATTATCCTATGCATGCAGAAATGGTGGTGGAAATAAGTAAATTCTAAAAACAAATATAATTGAATATGACATAACTGCTACATGAATCTAGAGTCAAGCTGATAGAGAATTAAACATGTGATGACAGCAATAATTTTACCTGGAAATAGTGTGGTGAAATTTGCGAGACTTAAACATGTATGGGGTTTCATCATGCTTAGAAGCAGGAAGTACATGCCTAAGTCTGATGGCTGTAAATGTTCTCAGCTTGCTGTTAATGTCCCAATTGCACTTATTCTGCAAGTTCAAAAGTTGCAATAAAAATAATAAAATAATAGAAAAAAATAAGGGTTTGCAATTATAGTAAAATGAACGATCTTGGTTTCATGTTCCCTTGGCTTTTGATTTAAGGTGTTGGATAGTGAAGAAGTGGCTAAGGAGCAAAGTGCTGATAGTGCCAGGTGATGATTAAGGGCATTGTTCAATATGGGGATGGAGGGTGGGAATGCACAAGAAGAACAGTTACCTAAGCCCTCCCCTTGTTCAGGGCTGCTGAGTGGGGACCAGCCCTCAGGCAAAGGTTAGAGAAGCCCTGAGGCTGCTTTGCTAAACAGACAGATCCCTCTGCAAGTGCAAGATTACTCCCAAAAGAATGTTATTGACTGTTCTGTTCAATTTGGTTTTAAATGATTCATGTACTAATTGAGCTTCTACTACTTACCAGCTGAAATATCATTTGACCTGCCTGTTAGGGAACTCAGTCTTGTTCCAGTGTCCTGAAAATTGTCACTGTGTAATTGACCACCACCACCAAAAAACAAACAAGTGTCTGCAGAGCAAATTCTGCTGATTGAATTTGCTAGGCGAGTGTGATTGGATAAATATAGCGCTGCAGCTTATTTTTTCAAGAAATAAAACTTCAAAATACTTCAAGGCACTGAAGCAAACCAGAACCTAGCACAAACTGGCAACAATATTCTCCAGTCATTTGCTTGTTCTGATGCCCTGGTTCATGCTAGTAATAGAAAGAAAAAGCAGACAACTGTATATGATCCTCTTCATAACTATGTACTAAACTTCAGATACTTGAAAGGTGAAGTAACAAAGGAACAGGAAGGTGATTTAAAGGATCCCCGCCAGAATCTCTCCAGCATATATTCAGTTGACTGGTGTCAGAGACTGAAATATTATAATTTATGACTTAAACCTTTTCTTGAAGGACTTTTAAAACTGTATTACAAAAGCTGCAAAGAAGACCAACACACTCTGAGTGGGGCTCTGACTGAGGCCTTACCCCTCTCGATGATGAAGATAAGACAAAGTAACAACTCAGGGCTGGGGACATTCATAAAGCACAGGCTTAACACCTCCAAGGTGGAGACCACAGCCCCAGGGCTATCAGCTGCCAGGCTCCTACAGACGCTCCCACCAAGGGGTGGAGGGAGAGAGGCTTTGGGTATCTTGGAAAAGCCTCTGGTCAGAGGCGCAGTGACCGCCCATCCTCCGCTGTGCAGAGGAGCCCAGCTGAGGGGTCCTCACCCTGGGTGGGGGAAGTTTATCCACAGCAGAAGGGGGTGACATGGCCCATCACAGGGGCCCCTCTCAAAGGGGTCCCCAGACCCTGCACCAGAGCACCAGAGATGATGCAACAGACCCTCAGTGTTGCAAGGGACAGTGTGTCAAGCTAGCCCCTGCAAGGGGAGGCACATGAGCATTCCCACCTGGCCCAAAGCGTATATTAATCCACGGGATTCTGTACTCTTCGGTGTTTGGCAGCGTGTGGGGCATGTGGGGCGTGTGGCAGCGTGGCCACGGTGGCGACAGGGGACCCTCACCACCAGAAGACCGGATGGATGGGAGCAACAAGACGTCGTCAGGACCCTCAGATGGGTGATATGCTTCCACCTAACCCCTGTCACTACTCCCCGTCCCCGCAACCCCCCATGCATGCTTCTTTTTCTATTTCTTTCTTTCCTTCTCTTTCCTTCTCTTTGCCTCTCTACTATTAAATAAAATACATCAATTTTTTGGCATCAACATCTAACCTCGTTTGGTTTTAATCTCGTTTCTGGGAATATTTTGAACCTTCTAAGTTCTTTCCGGTTTATGCACACAGACTTAGCTTTCTTTGCTTTTCTGAGTTTAAACTGGATCACAACCACTGGTGGGGCTGTATTTCCAGTAAGTATATACTGACTGAAAGAACATTCTGTGCCCTCCAAACAAGATGTTTGGCACAGATCCTTTTCTTTCCAGTACTTATTTATCATTTCCCAGAGTGTAGATTTGTACTGGTCTCCCACATGGTAATAAAATGTAGTACAAGTAAACTAGCTTTTAAAACCTCAGAACGCAGGGAGATGGCAGATGTCATCTGGTGATTGTCCAGAAGTACTAAGGACACAATTGTTGAAATAACTAGACAGAAGTGACTAACCAAAAAAGCATTTTCATTATGTCCTGACATCTTTCCCTATTCTTTCTTCAGAAAGGAAAGTCAATTTTTATCCTTGAGAGGAAAGACTTATTGGATATATGAAACCCTATGTGACTTGAGGCTTCATGAACACCAAGAAATTTTGGATTTAGCTTTGAATAGGATGAGACTTTCTCTGGGTTTTTTTTTGCATGTTTCATTATTTGTATAATTCCTCTATTTAGTGTATAAAGAGGAGTCAAGGCACTGATATTATGTATATGAGACTAAATTATTCATGAAAAACCTGAAGGAGCAAGTGCTCTGTGGAAGGAGAGCACTGCTGTGATTCTGTCACTCTTTGCAATTACAAATGCCTCAGGTGAGGATAGTGTCTGGACACAGTTTGTCTCCAGGGCTGATACACTGGCAAACCAAGACCACCTCAGTACCAATAACTTACTGTAATCCCCTAAGCCTTACAGGCTTGTACATATTCTCTATGAGTGGGAAACATCTTTTTTTCTAGCCAGACCTTCAAAGCACCATGAAAAAGGGCTAGATGTATGCAAAACTGTATTTGACCTCATGCATTCTGCCAACTTCAGTGTGAACTTCCACGTGAGCCTATGGGTTTCAATATGAGACTGAGCTCCAGAGGAAGTTCATCTGACCCTCCAGGGGATTATAGGAGCTGGACATGCCTTGGGGAACAGCACAGGCTGGATTGTTTATTCCTTCTGTGGAGGATAGAGGTCAGGAAATCATCTGGCCACATGCTAAATGACTGCACAACCCTACTTTGCATGTGTTGCTCAGACAGGTGATCAAGGCAAAATAAAGTTTACATTAACTGCAAGGTAGACACATTGAGGTCAATCAGCTTAACACAGTGACAGTAGGATACTTGAACTATACCATGAGAATCTGTTGTTCTTTGTATTAGGTCTTACACAACTGATGAAGAGACAATATATGTTTTTCTTCTGAATAAACTCTATGAAATTATATTGAGACTTACAGGTATATTAATCTTACCAGGCACAATAAAGGAAAGAAAAACCCACAGAAATTAAATGAGCAATTTTGAACCAGTTCGATGGTCCCTTCATTTTATTATAACTCACATCACTTTCATAAAAGAAAATCACATCTTGAAGAACTGACTCAGTAGAACACCCACCTAATTGTGTGTTTCAAAAAGATTTAAACCTGGGATTGAGTGATCTAATGAATCAAAGCTTTATATACCAGAGCTCTCCTGAGCATGCTAACAAAACACTGGAAAAAGGAAAGTAGAAATATATTTGGTCACCCAAAAAACTTTTTTAGTCTATTAAGTAAGTCAAAAGGGTTTGGTTTCTTTTTTTCACTCACTAAAAGGCAAAACAAGATAAATGGGAATGAACAAGTAAATTTTAGCACAGTTGAAAGGATGAGTAAGAAAACAGCTCTCATGTTTCTTGGTGATATGAAAATGGGAGCAGAGGAGAGGAAGAAATCTGTATTTATTATCTTTGTAACTTATGGTAGTAAAACTGAACCAAGTTTTCCCTGAGGAAAAAGAGGAATTGCTCATGAGAGCAGGTTGTTTTTTCTGTAAATACATTTGTCTCCCATCTCACCTCTGTGTGATGGCCACTTTTCATCTCTGGGACTCAGCATGCTCCTTGGGTGCCTGCCTTGCTGGCCAGCGTCTCTGGGGGTCCCACAGGCAGGGAGGGCTGTGGCAGTGCAGTGGCCATGGAGTGTCAGATGGTGCTGCAGCCCAGCACCCAGAAGAGCCCTTATGCAAGGCACAGTCTTCCCTACTTCAAACTTTGTTTAGTATATTCCTAAAAATTGTATGAAACTGATGAAACTGTAACAATTAGGAAAGTCCAGGACCTGTGGGATGCACACAGCCCCTGCCTACAATTCTGCAGTATTTTTCCCTAACTTTGCTCATTAACCCAAAGCTACCTCTGACAGTCCTCATTTTTCATAATATCCTTCTGACCAAAGATAAAATGGAGATTTTTAAATTTGTTGCTTTTGATCTTTGACTTATTCATGTTAAGATGTCAGATGGATAATCTAATTTTTTGTTGCAACCCAAAAGTTTCATAAGAACCCCACAGGCCAGAGGTTTGTAGAGGAGATGAATAAGAAATTGAGATGCCCTATTTCTAACACATAACCCTCATCCACATCAGCACACAAAATAACCCACATCTCCAAATCACTTAGTGTGACAAAAGCAAAAGAGAAGTAAAAATTTGAGATTGCTAGAAAAAATTGAGCTGTGATATATATTGGTATTGAGATCCTTCAGAATTATATTTTTGACAGGAAAGATTCTGTTGCAAAATTTGTAGACATTTATTTATTTTAGAAGTGTATATTTATAAGCTTATTTAAATAAACCATGAGATTATGGTATATACACATAGGAGTTATATATGTGTATATTTTTATATTACATTGATCAATTGCTGTATGCACATAAAGACTGGCACAATGTTTTAGGAATTCTTAGCAGATTCAATTTCTTGCTTCTCTACCAATTATATAATAAACATTGAAGTATTCCAACTATTTCATCAGTTTTAGGAAGAAACTGCCTCTTGCAGTACCATTTTACATCTTATGCACACACTAGCTTAGATATCCAAAGTAAGATAAATGCATCTTCCTTCTCCCACAGAAACTCCAGCTAAATATGCCATCTGAAGACACTATTTCTTCCCCCTCAAAATCATAGAAGTTTATCATGTTATAGACTATCACCTTAATATACACACTGAACTAAACTGAAATTTGTGAGGATCATCTGGAACAAACTCTGTGGGTAATACAAAGAAACCTCCTTCTGGCCTAATCATTTGCATGAGATCTTTCATTCCTGTAGCACTGTTCTTTGCAGACAAAGATATAAAACAATACTCTTGGTATTCAGGAGGGTATATTGAAATGCAAAAAATCCTCTCTTGGTTATTAGATCTTGCACACTACAAATACAGTAGTCACAGTATCTGTGAAGATCTAAGTGACCACATTGCACTTAACTTGTACAGCTGAATAAAAAATAGATATAAAAAGTTTTTAAAATAAAAGTCGCAAAGTTCACCAAGAATTTATTGTATCATTGAACTTCCTGCTCAGCTTCCACAGGTTAGACTTTGGAGTCAAATCTGAACATTTTAGGCACAAAGAGAAAGGGGCAGATTTGACACCTCACAGAAGAAAATGCTGATACAGCAACAGAGTACAAATACAGCAAGGTTCAAAAATGACCTTCAGAGGAAGTGTCCCAAAATAAATGTATAGATTATTAAATTTTGAAATCCCAGACAAAACACCAGTTCCTTTAAATTTCTCTCAGAACTGAATTCCCATAGATATTCTTGGGGTTGTTTTCTATTTGTTTGTTTCCTTGGTTTTTTCCTTAATTTCTGAAGTACTGAGGAAATGGTACTTCCATTCCTGCTCATCCCAGAAGGCAGCAGGTGCTCAGAAGGTCTGAAAAACAAAAGCCACCTGATTTCTAGAGGGAAATATACATATTGAAGCAAGTAGAATATGCCATGCCAGGAAATTGATGATTTATAATAAAATAGTAATGTAATTACATAACATCACACTAAAACATTGAAAGAAATGATGGTTTAACAGTGACTTTATAAAAATTTATACTTTAAGAAATCATTCTCAATTCTATGATAAACCACTATTTATTACAGTAGATGTGGCACAGGTTTATATAGTCAGACAATTACTCCTGACATAAAACCAATCCAACAGGCTTTACAGAATTTTCATTGTCTTTGTAGACATGTAAACTACATGATTACCAGAATCTTTTGATATGCATTCAGTACCATTACATGAACCAAATATTATCCTCTTAAACTACCAGAATCCAATCTAAATTAAGAAGGTGTTAATACAGTGTTTTCTCTTTTTGTGTTGGAAATTAGTCAATAAACTGTCTTCAACTCATTCTGTTGTATAAATTACTAGAAAAATTATATTATTTTTCTGTGAAAGCAGTGCATGTGCACAAGATCACAATATCCTAGATATAAGCTACAAGGGATCTCTTTAGTTTGTTTCATCCTTTACTTCTCAGAACAAGCAACTGCAAGAAGAGTATGTGAAGTAGCCTTGCAGCTCAGCAGTGCTACTTATGGACTAATAGGAGGTGATGAGTTTTTATTTCAATGATGCTCCAAGGACTGGTGAGACAACAACCAAGGAACCTCATATCTATGCAAAGAATAGTGTTTTGCAGTGAGCCAATGTCAAGAAATATTTTCTCTGTTTTTCTCTGCCCATTTTACTTTCTTTGTTACTTTCCCCAATCTCAACATTATGAGGGGAAAAATCTGTTTAGGAATGGGCAAGAAATTGTTGAACTATGGACTCCGTTTTTTGTTGTCAAATGTCATTACATCAAGTTTCTTCCTTTAGTTTGTAAATATGTTCATGCCTCTGTGCAGGTCTTCTTCGAAAAGTAGTATTCCTAGCCCCTAAAATAATCTACTCAGCTCTTAAAACTCAAGACCTGCTTTTGGTAATCACGTTGGAAAACTGCTGATAGACAACCAGCCTTAATTGGAATGCTTTGGGACAGGCTCAGTAAAAGAGAAGAACTAAAAGTTTGTGTTAACCTTACTTGGGAAGACAGAATCACACGGATAGGGCCATTGTGGGTCAAACTTTTGTGCTCTACTTTGGTACATTAAAAACACTTCCTGAAGATCTTTGGTATTTTTCATGAAGATTGCTGGCTTTACTATATTTATTTATGTGTGTATATATGTATTTCTTTATTTATTATTTCTATAAAAGCAGCAGAAGCCATTTTTCCTGCTGTCCTAGTTCTGGAGAAATTTTCTTGCAGTTTGTATGAATATATTCACATTCTAGTGTGGTTAGTATTATTCTACGAATTAAGTCTTTTACTTGTGGTCTTTTGTCTGTAAAATGTGATTAATTTTAAATTAAACATGACCCAAACACTTGAGACTAAACTGAAATGTGTTATAAAATATGTATATTGATTTTAGCCAAACACAATCTTTTTTGATAAAAATACTCTTTGATCCATAGTCAGTGCACCAAAAACTAGCTTTCCTGACTTTGTTCTTACAAAGACATAGAGAAGATGTCAGATACAAAATAAATAAGTGAGAAGTGTGGAAAAATGAATGAGGTGACATAGCACTGGTTGAGCTTTGTTGTCCCTGCTGTACACTACTAGAACAAGCACTTCTTGCTAATACGATGGAACAGCTCAACAATTTTCAGGCACAAAGACTACTTGAGGGAAAATTCAATAAGTAAGTTAAGAATACCAAACTGTAATCAGACCTTGGGGAAGAAGCAGTATTGAAACACAACTTTTTTTGACAGTTTTGAGTGTAGCTCTGGTGGTCTGTTTCAAAAACTGTCAAAATGATGATAAGTGGTCTTGGGAGTCTAGTTTTGATTCTTACACCAAATAATCTGGTTGCCTTCTTGGTATTAGTGCCATTAGTAATTTAAGAAGTCCGATTTTTGAAGGAGAAAAGATGCTAAAATAAAAAAATGACTATGCTAAATGTGGAGTAATTGCTTTTCATGACATCCTCATCTAAATCAATAGGATTGACTAATTAAGACATCTAAGCTGAAATCAATAGGATCTGACAGCTAACACCTCCCTGTAGCAATAAGCCAGCATCAACAATTTTGCATCTATACTGATGTTAAAATTAGCCAATCCTATTTTCTTTGCTATTCAGTACTTAATGTTTTCCTGAACACCAAAGCCATTCCATACCTAATATACTCCCCACATTCCAAAATAAAAGCTGATGACACTGATACACCTTTATACCTTCTGCTGTGTGGTGCACATTTGCAGCTTGTTACAAAAGAGCCTTGATTGACCTGATGTTTGGGTTCTCAATCCTAAAATGCCAGTGGACTATAACAAGGCAATTAAAATGCATGTCGTGGCCAGGAGCATCAAATACAGAGCTAGTAATCCAGAATAGGAAAAAAAAACCCCACAACCAACACTGGCCTTTTTTTTTTTATTCTTTTACCATTGAGTCTTTAATGGGGAAGTCTTTGGGTGGATAGTTTCCTGCCAGTTCTTCCTCTGAGGGTTTACCCTGCCTTCCCTCAAGTTTTCAATTTTCCCTCAGTAGATTTCTGATGATTTGTGCAAAGTGTGTGCTATATTAGCCCTGAACCTATCCTCAGTGCGCAGTAGAACAGGTTCACAGAAATCATGGCACCTTGAGGCTTTCTGGAGTTGAAAGGAAAGAGACACAACGAATGAATCAAAATACACTATATGCCATCCAGTAGACATGCAGCCAGAGGTTTGTTTTTTCTGCTGGTTGGATTTTGAGTCTTGCTGAAATTTCTGTTCCTTCTGAATTTCTAGGCAGATGTGATGGTCAACAATATTTTCTTTCTTTAGTTTGCAGTTTGATGTTGTAACTGTTCCTCAAATCATGCTGATGAGCATGATAGCTTTCATTAAAGCAGGCACAATCCATTGGCATTAGGCACAAATGACCTTGAAGACAGATCAGGAAATTAAAGGAGAGCAGAGCACATTGGAAATATCTTCTGAATTGAAATATCTTCTATTGTCTCTAGAATTCACTTCCATTCATTTCCTGATATTTTCCCTTCCAATTGTTGCTGGGTTTTTGCACAGTTTATTTTCCTGTTTAATTCAGGGCCAAATTAATATTGTTGGTTTTAATACAGTTGTGCATAGCAGAGTAGAACCATGTCTTCCAACCAGTAATGGTCACAGAAAACAACTGTTTGAAGACATGCTAGAAGCTCTCTATTGACCATATGTATGTTTTCTCTTTCTCTCAACTACAGGCACATTTATTTGGAGATGGAGTACAAATTTATGAATGCCTTAATGTGTCCTGTGTACTTCAATTCATGAATTTTAAAGCTAAATCTCTGAAATTTTTAAGAACCCAAAGTAACAATATATCCTGTCCCAATTGCAAGATAAAAAACAATCCAAAATATATTGTAAATTGCAATCTTTCATATCAAATTCTCTCTTCATAATATCTGAGCCAAAGTACTTCCATAATTTCTTGTCCTTTGAAAGGTTTTGCAGATGCCTGGATATCAACAAAAAAGAGGTTATATGATTCATGTTGGAAGAGAACTGAAGTCTACATTCCCTAAGGAAGCAGTAAATCTTGATATTGGACATATTAAAAATTTATTTTAGGCACCATTTGCCTTCCAAGAAATTTCTTAGTATCTGCATGTAGTATTTGATTTGAGAAGAATTAAGAATTTAAATTTGAGATGTGCTGAATTTTTTATCCTGAACTGGGCTGTCAAGAACATCCTTGACACAGTAACTGTTTGTCTTATTTATGTAATGTCTGCCACAGCTTTGTTCAAGTCACTAGAGTTTTTATATTGGATCAGGGCCCAGGGAAATTAACCACCTCTGCTGATCTTACTTAAAGCAACATGGCTTAGAAGCAGAAGATGGCATTCAGGCTGAAAGTTCCAGCCCTCTTGGGAAACCACACTTAACCTGATTCAATGTCCTTTGAATTGTTATTCTCTGCAATTGCCACCACAAAACCAAAAAACTACTATGTTCTTCAGCAAATTTCAGCATTTTCTTCAAAACTGTGGCTACAAAGGAGACAAAATTAACTTAAAAATGTGAAAAGATGGTAAAATACCATAACTTTGTTGTGGCAGGGGCCAAATTGTGTTGTGGCTAATGACAAGAAGTACCTGGCCTTCTCTTTATGTTAGCAAAAAATGTTTTTTACACAGACTATGAACTTAGGAGCAGTGGATATAGTTTCTCTATTTTTTCATCATGTATCTTTTGGTAAATGTCTTGGCCCTGATGGATCTTGTGTTACTCAAAATAGGCTTTAGATGGTTCTTAGGTACTATCCTCTATATTACAGTCCACAGCCATATAGGAGGATACTAACAGATGGACGCTTGCCCAGAAGAGACACATTACTTAGAATTGGGTTTAATGATGCACATATCCTAGAAACACAGATCTCTTTTTTCTGACTTGTGCCAACACAAGACTAAGTGCTAATATCACTTTCCTTGGGGTGGGAAAAAATGGATTCAGATCTTTGTTCTGCCTTTGTCATGGCAGTGATCTAACACAAGTACATCCGTGTGACAGATGAATAGGGCTAGAAGAAAGAGACAATCCCTTTTTCCTTACTAAATCATTTATAAAGCACAGAGTAACACCAGTAAGATAAATTTACACATCAAGTGTTTTGCAATTAAGGTATACACATGGAAACTGGCAGAGCTATGAGGGAAATTTTTGGTCTAGTTCCAGCAGCAGCAGCAGAACTTGAATGCAGGCCTACCTCTGTGTGAATGCTTTAGACTTCAATTTACTCTGCTCTTTCTGTCATATTCTTTGCAAAAGGACAAACCGAGTTTAAGTTCATGAATCTCATGGAGGGTCAATGACTGGGGATTTGATTATGTGATGTCTTAAATTTTGCAGTACCTCGTGTTGTTACTTTTAAGGGAACAAACATTAAAGTTTCTCTCTGCCTCTTTTCCCTTGTCCATAAAGAGTGGGATATTGGTGCTTCTCACATTCTACTAGTGTAATCATAAATTTGCAGGTAATGGGTCCATGTAAAGTCTGTGCATGGATATCTAATAACACAATAGCTCATGAAGGTAGTGAGCTGGTGGTTTACAAAGGCTGAAAAGAGAAACTGTTAATTTCTGCTGGCCAAGCTGTTCCCAGCCTGGCTTGCAGGTCAACGGGGTCCGATGCCCGCATGAACCAGCGACTGAATAGATGGTGGCTGAGATTTGCGTGCCTCAGTTTACCAGTACAGCCCAACGCCTCCTCACAGCATGTAGGCATGCTGTAGCCAGCAGCGGAAGGTACGGAGAAAAGAGTGGAAACTCTGTCAGCTGCAGTCCAAGTTTATTTTCTCCTGCCCTCGAGAGGGCAGGGGCCAGTTAGCTTGAAGGGAGGCTAAAACAGAGAGACCCCGGTTTGCTCTCTGGCAGTCAGTTTTAAGGGATTACATCATGAGGTAGAGATAACAGAATTAACCAATCATGAAAGAAGTTACATGATAGTAAACCAATAAAGACCTCTCAGGGGAGGAACAATATCAAACTAACAAATAACAAAACAGATGGAGGGTATTTCAAATCAAGCTGGCCTGTTACAGGACTTGAAACTTCTGTGATAAGAAGGCTGACGTGGTGTGAGTGGCATGCAAGGGGTGGGCTATATTGTGGCTTCTGCCTTATGTCTGTCTTCGGGGGCAGAGTCCTGCGATGAGAAATCAGCCCATGTGTCCCACATAGGCTGCAAAATAGCAACAAGAAACTAATTGAAAGAAACACCTCTGGGCTACAGACTCCACTAGGTACTTCTTTTCTAGAGGTTCCAGGTGTTCAGTGTAAGAAGAGCCATAGCAGAGGTACCACAGAAAAATAATTTCTGTGTGAGAAGTGGGAAAAGATTCCTATAACAGTTAAGCACATGGGCTTTGTAATGAAAAGGCTATTGCTAATTTCTTCTTCCACTTCTGTGATATCAAGGAAGAAGCTTCATACTTTGAGTATAGTATCAATACTATAAATGGTAAAAAATTTACATCTGCATCCCATAAAGTATTTTCATCAATTCAGTCAAATAAGAGTCTATAAGCAAAGCATTATATAGATTAAATAACAAGGTTCAGATACCCTGGTTTAAGCCTGCAGAGCTGTATGGTACTTCTCAGGAGAATACCTTCCATTTTAAGTGTATTATATTCATTATTCCTTTCCTCCCCCTCCTTTCTTCTTACATTTTAATTCATTTTGCAGCTTTCTCTTCATCACATGGGCTTTTATTTTCAAAATAAGCCATTTGTGCTTTTCCAATGCCTTTGGAAAATTTAAATATATAATGCAGCTACATTCCCTTTATCTGTCATGCTAGCAATATCTTCAAAAAGTCTTGTGTATTTGTAAAGCAAGTGCAGCTCTCCTAGCATTCTTACTGCATCTTGTTAACTAATCCCCTTGTCACCACCTTACTTTCACTTTCTTCTATCACAAATTAATCCATCAACAATCATGTAATTCGAATGATCTGGTTTCCTTCTTTTCCGTGAAGTGACATTAACTCACATTTGAGTTGTAAGAAGGGTGCATAATTTTCACTGAACAAAATATAATCAAATCTTACTACTTTTAACTGCTACTTGAGGGCTTTGCTTGCTACCATGCAATGCTGTCAAGGATATTTAAGAAGCTAGGCAGAGGAAAAATGCAGATTGGCTAAGATGTGGGATCCAGAACTTGATGGAGCCAGTGTGAAGTTTCCCATTGACTTTGCTACCAAGGCAGTGACACATCCTCCTTTGCTGGGTGCAAGAGACTTCCTTTTCTAGTATTCTGGGGAGGTGAAAGTAGAGTTCCCTGGCTGTCATGTTAAACTGAGGAGGGAGAAACAAGACTGGTATTATCCCATATAAATACAAACCAATCAACCAACCAAACACAAAGCATCAGAAATAAAGCCTTCCCAACAGAACTGAGCATGTATTGCTGATGAAAATGATATGTGAAGCATTGGGGAGTCACCCGTAGATAGACTTTTAGGTTTTCTGGACTGCTACAAACTGTAATATGCTACTATCAGGCAGAAAGAGTGGAAGTAGAAACTAAAGTCATAAGCACCTGCTGCCGCCTTGTTTCAAATAGGAAACAAAGGACTGTGAAAGCAATAACCAAAAAAAGTATAGTTTTAACAGGTAATCCCATTTTCTGGCTGACTAGAGCCACTTGACTTTTGTCCTTGCTTTTTACAGTGTGCCCCAAATAAACAAAGGTCTCATGCAACACACACCTTGCTAAGGGCTCTTTCAGATAGAGACAGAGGACTTGTTTCCAGCTGTATTGAACTTCCTTTAGCTGTATACTCCAGTGCAAATTAATTGTAAATATTTTCAAACTCAGCTTGATGGCACTCATATGCCTCTTGCTTTTTATCATGAAGCACATGTGACAATATGATGTGAAAGGCAACTGAGAATTAGCCCAAAATAGCAGTTTAATAGCTTTTTCCCAACTGCCCTACCCAAAACCTCCAAACAACCTTTAAAACCTTTAATTTCTTTAATGCCTTTCATCTCTTCAAGATTTTTGAAATTAGGAACTTCATATAGCTTCACATATAAATTACATCTTAGAACTCTGTGGAGGCCTTAACTACACCATTTGGAAAGGAGGAGAATTATAGTAAGGAAAAAATTACTGTCATGATCTCACATGAGATTGGTGGACCTCATTCAGTATGGAATCCTGTATCATCTTTTACAAAGTAACATGGAAGGCTTGTTAGTATGAAAATTTTATATATTATAGGCTTTTTTTAAATGCATGCACTCCCCTCCCCCACAGATATGACCAATTTAAAAGTTTAAAAAGGTAAGAAATATTTTTACTTTTATTCTTTTAATCTGCAGTAAGGAGACTAATTTATGAACAGGTACTCACTTAGGCCAAATTCTGCTATTTTCAAGATCCATTTGTATCTGAATCTCTTCAAAATTAAAATTTACTGGACCTTTTTTTTTTTCTTTTTATATGTCTTTTAGCTAACTCTTGGAAATACCTGGAAAAATGATTTTACAGCCTGAATAGTTTTATTTTAGGAAGAATCAACACAGGTAAATTCAGACTGCAAAATAGATATGTCAGGGAGTTATAAAGGTCTGAATTTGATATGATGAACATGGAAAGTGTTGTTATTGATGCTGTATTGTAATGGAGTCTGTACCAACAGCCTCCCATGCTGAGAAGGAAGACTCATGTTTTATACGACGGCAAGAAAGACACACTCTTGAAGACAGAGATGTTTTACAGTCGTGCAGCTGAGTAAGGGAGATGCAAAGAAATTTCTCTGAGAGAAAAGAACAGTGTCTGGAGTGAGGAGTTTAAAGATGTAGAGGAAGTCATTTTTCTAGCTACGACCCTCAGGTAGAGACCATGTTATGTGAGTGATTTTGTTAAAGGTCACAGCTAACGGTGGGCTTCAATGGAGAAGTCAAACAGTGGGGCCACCCAGGGAAGGGTGGGGACACCCAGCCATGGACAAATATTGTGAAAACCTCACAGCTTGCAGGGGCAGCCCTCCACCACCCAGAACGAAGAGGCATTGTGCCTCCTTGCCTGGCAAGCACTGTTTTGAGCTATTTTGTGTTTTATGGCATAAAACCCTTCTGTAATCATCCCATGTGGGGATAGGGACTGGGCTTTTCTCAAAAGAGAGGGGGCTTGACTATCGCCAACTCCTATGGAGGCTCACGCAGTGGCCTTTCCTCCCTGCTCCTGAGTCCCCAGGGGACAACATGCAAATTATGCTCTCTGTAGGTCTCAGTTTCCCTATCTGAAGGCAGAGAACATTTAGTCCATGGGATATCCATATCCCTTGAAGACATCTGAAAATAAGAAATAGTTGAGTGCACATCTACTAGATATTAGTGCTGTTAGAAGCAGGTTATACAAGCTGTGTGGACCAGCTCCAGAAATGGGTTTGGGAGCAGGCAGGAATTTGCAGATGCAAAATGGGCACACAGAGCAGTTGCACACAGTGGGACCCAACTGTTCCTTATTACTTTTCATGTTATTTTTCTGGTTTATAGCTTTTTTTTTTATTTCAAGCACTAGTCATTGGATGTAAAGGCAATTATTGCCCACGCATGAAAGTTATGTATTTTCATTTACATCTCTTTATTATGGCAATTGAATTCTCATCACTAACCCATATTTATCCTTATCCCTGTAGGATATAGACTTTTTCAGTTCTTCTCTCCATTGCTGTACTGTATTGATCAAGCAATTTGCAACCTGACCTTCCTTTAACGTCATTTCCAAATATCCATCCGTCTAGCCCCCTATCTCTCCCAGCTAAAAAATTGGTGGGTGCAATCTTCCCCAGTATAGCATGGCATAATTTCTATAATTAAATGCCACATTATATACATAAGTGGGTGCACGGTGTGTAGAAATTAATGAAGAATCTCCCTGCAGGTGTCAAGCAAACCCTATTGATAAAGGCAAGTGAGATAGAAGGGTAGCTTAAAAACAGATAAATAAAAAAAATTAAAATTATTAAAAAAATAAAAACAATAAGCAGAAATTTATAGAGGAAAGTCCTAATAATCACCTTCTTCAGCTGTCAGAACAACAACAAAAAAGCCCAAGGGAAGAGAATAATCTGCCCCTTTGTAGGATAACACACATTTATTCATTATCTCCTGAAAAAGCTTGAATGGTCAAATTTGGATCACATTTGTATTGGTGTAACACAAGCAGTTTCAGAAAAATGATTTTCAGCCTGTGGAAATGTTATAAAACCAGATCTGTAAAGCAATGCAATTGCTTTCACTTTCATTTTAACACTGTTCTTCTCTTAAGAAATTTATTCCCTCATATGTAAGCTGGATCCTAAGACCAAAATCTTCTGAAAAGGCTCTGCTGTTATGAAGGAAAAATTTTTATGTCACAGGAAGACAGTTTTACAATTTTTGTGTGAAGTAAAGAGTTTAGTTTGCAATATAGAGTGTACCAGCCTCACAAAAAAAAAGGCTCCTTAGTCCTTTAACAAGGGTATAGAATTTTGTGAAACCTTTTCTAAAGAAAGGAAACAAATCAAGGCTTGTAAGAGCTTTTCCAGTTTTCAGTTTGCTAATATATATATATATGTATTTGTAAGTACTTATGTATATAATTATATAATTATATAAATATTTTGCATTTAGTTATTCTGATTTTTTGCAGACCTCCTGCTTTAGCTGCCAGATCAGTGTCTGAAGTCTTCTTGCTATGCTTTTCAGCTTTCTATAAGTCTCTGTGTTCCTAAAGTTGGGATGGACCACAAAGGGCTGTTCACAGAGGCTTAACTGCAGGATTGGGACCTTGATGTACAGTAAATGTGAGCCTGCAAAACTCTAGTGTGTTTCCTGGCACTGAATTTGAAGATTCTGCATGAAGCATTGAAATAATTTTTTTCCTAGCCTTTTCACACAAATTTTTACCTAGTACCTCTCTAAGTTTGCACAGGAGCCAGAGTGCTGAAAATAGATGAGGAGTAGCTATGTACTCCCACCTGATGTTAGTTCAGATCACTGGAAGGATGTTCGTATAAACAAAGAGCTGCAGGCCATGTCATAGCCTCTTTCCTCTGCTTAATCCACAGCTCAGTTAAGAAAGAACACATTTTTCTTCATTCAGGACACCTTTTATCTTTTTTCTGTCTCATGTGTCTGTGGGGTGTTTTTTTCTCCTCTTTGCTATCGAACCGCTGCTGAATGCTGATGAGACAGTACTTAGGCCAATCCTAGAGTGATTTTGTATTATTGTGGCTTGTTTTTTTACCTTCAAGTCCAGCAATACCTGGTTCCTGCATTTAAGAATGCTATGTGGCTTATATTGTCTGAACACTGGATGTTGTCCTATGATGATGCCTTTCCTCACCTCTCCTGAGCAAAGGAGATGCTTTAGAAGACAAGGCAGAAATGTTTCTCAGTGAATCTTGCAAAAGAACAAAACTACTCTGTCTTCTGTGCCTTGTGAGCAAAAATCACAGGATGGAGTCGTATTGGAGAGGAGAGAAAACAAAAGCTCAGTGCTGGTGTTCTGGGTCAGTAGGTTCCAAATGTACACTTACTTTTACATCTGTTGCTCTGATTTATAGACAAGGTGGAGGTTAACTGTTTTCTGTTTTCCTTTTGCTACAACTTCCTCTGACCTCAGAGCATATGTGTTCTTGATAGTATTTGAAAAGAACCCTTGGGTTAGTTTTTTGGGGGCCAGAGATATTTGCCTAGACATGGGGAAAAGCCCCATCTTAAAACTGTATCTTCCATGCTTGTTAAAAAACCCAGCATCCATTTCCATTCAGTTCTCTTTTCTAGGATCTAGCTGTATTTTTAGCAGCAGTGGTTAAAAAAAAAATACATGCCCCAAACTCTTGTTCCCACTGTAGCTGTGACTGCTGGGGGTGCTCTATAGTTGATGATTTTCTGTGCTGGTTTGTGCTAGAGAGGTGAAAATATTTAAAGCCAGCTCTGCAGAATGGAAGCAGATGAGGTATAGCTTGATAGAAAAATACCAAGAGAAAATTTGCCAAGACCAAGGGAACTACAGGGAGTCTTGTACCAGGTGGTGTGAGATTTAGCTAACACAGGGGCAGGTACAAGCCCCTGCTTCTGTCTTGCATTGATGCACTACTGCCACAGGTAGGGAAGGCATAGGAGAAATAGTTGCCTTTTTCTGTATCATCTGAACAGTCCTGAGAGGCTTACACCAGAGAAACCTTTTCATAAAGCTGCTGAAAAAAATGGTATATAGGAGTGAGACTTTCCCAAAGCTGCAAGGAAATGTGCTGTTACCAGTCAGCACGGGAAAATATTTGCCCAAGGGTTTTGTTGTAGGGTAGATTCCCTGATGTAGCTTAATCAGTAGAACAAAAAGTCTATTGTGGACTACTTATGTGCACCCTTAATAGGATGTATGCAAATCCACAGGGCTTAATGGCACTATTCATGTATGCAAAGGTGGACACCGTGCTTTAGGCCTCCCAACCAAGACATTTTGTTGTTAGTTCAACAAAAAAGCAAAGCATTTTCTCCAGCTCTTACCTTGGCTACAACTGCAAAAATACTGGTAGGAAAATTCTGAAATGGAAAAATAATATTGAATATTTATAATGAAAAAGATTCAGGCTTTGTTGCCAAACATATTCAGGGAAAACAATAATTTCCATGGAATTTTATTTTGGTGACTTTTTAAGAAGCTCAAACCTTAAAAAAGCCTGCAGTAACCACGAACAGCAAAAGCTTGCTGTGATTTGAGATTTGCATGGGCTTTGGAAAACAAGCCATGCTCAAAATCAGGAGACCACTTACAGGTTGTAAAGACTTGCAGTGCAGTTCAGTCCTTTGAGGTAGTGCATTTCAAAGATCATGCCTTGTTTGAGCAATGGTGGCTTAAAGAATACAGTTCACACAGTAAAATATCAGAATCTTCTGTATTGCAAAGTAGGCAGCAACAAACATTTCTCAGTAGAAGTGTGTAAAACTGCAGTGATCTGTCTTGTAATGGATATCTGTCTATGAGGTAATTCTACCATCTTGCAATTACATGCCTGAAGACATTAATAGCATAAAGCATATTTTAAAAGCAATTGGTAAACCTATTAATTTCCACGTCTCCATGTTTTTGTCATTTACCATGAAATACTTAACTGTCTTTTGCATTGTTTCAAAAGATGTGTCCATAGTTAAATAGAAACCTCCTTTCATTGCCCATGCAGCATGTTTCATTTTATCTGGATGAGAAATGTGAAACTAGGGAATTAATAATTATTTCACTTGGAAAGGTATGAAGCAAATTCCATTGCCTTTGTCTGATTAGAATCTTCCCTGCTGGTTTAATTAAAAATGGCCATGTGACAAGCAAAGAAAGCATCTCTCCTTTGGGCTGGAGGGGGGAGGAGAGAATGGTATTGTATTTTCCGGTAAACAGTGAATCCTGAAGCTCCAGAGTTGTAAAATTTAAATGCTTAATGCAAATGAAAAATGCAGACTCAGGTCAGCTATAGACAAATGTCACTAGACTGGATGGAAAATGCACTGCAGGCAGAAAAGATGACATTTATCAGTCATCCATACATCAGTAACTAAAACAATTTTAGGGTTGTCTAGACAGGCATCTATTATTCCTTAAATTTAAAAGCTTTAGTAGAAAGACAACAGTAAATGCTCTATTTATATTTAGGTGTTTTTTTGGGTTTTTTTGGGTTTTTTTTTCTAGATGAAACAAGATAGGAAAAGGAAAAATGATCATTTTCAAAATGAAAAGTACAAATTTGCTTTTATTTCTCTTTGCCCTTTTTTAAAATCTTTTTTTTGCTCTCTGGGTAACGGAGATTTTCTTGGCATGTTCTGAAGGCAATTTAAGTGAATTATCAGAGTGTGCATGCAATGCTGGCTGTAATTATTACAGTACAGCCCTGTAATATTGAGCTTAATTACTGTGTACAGTGTTTGGCCTTTATGTTTTCTGCTTAATTTACCCTGTATATTTAACATGAATTTAGTGAAATCATTATGCACCTTTTGGGTTTCTTCTTCAGAAAAAAATATTTATATTTTCAGGAGAAACAAACTGGAATAGATACAAATATTGAAGTAAATCATCCTGGTAGATGGATCCCTTCCCTCGGTTGCTTATGTAGAGCCACAGTTCTGCAAATATATATTGTTATGCTGAATTAAGATCTGTGAATTAAGATTGTTAGCTACCACAGGAAAACTTACAAGCTTCAATTTCAACTAAATATTTTCACTACCTTTATTCTTTTCATTTTTGCTCCACATAGTAACAAGCATTTTTGTAAGAATGTGCACAGAATTGCAATTATTCTCTCTACCATGCAGAGCGCATACTACAGTTTTTGGAATGAATTAAATAATTTGTGTGGTGAAATTTTTTGTAATGCTGCTTTAAGGTTAATCTTTGGATATGCTATAATTAAGCAGAAACAGTATAGCCCAGCCCATCTGCAGACTGTTCTCCATTAATACCTCTTCTGTTTTCAGATCTTGCTTTTCTTTCACCTCCTCTAGTAGGAGGAAACAGTGTCAGGTTGCCTTTCTGGCAGCAGGGCTGGAGTGCTCGCTAGTCAAACCCTGGACCTTAGTGCCAGTGGTTTAGAGACCTTAAAATGTAAGGTGAGTTCTAGCTGTCTCATGCAGAGCAGGGAAACTGGGTAGTGAAGCAACTTGGTAAAAATACAGAAGAAAATGATGCCACTTGCACAGTGGGCCTCAGAGTGTTCTGACTTTTGGAAAAGACTGATGCTTTTAATGGGCCACAATGAAACGGAGACTGCTTGTAAAGAAGCTGCAAGAAAATGCTTGAAGTGAATAATGTAAAATAAAAATCAAGGTGTTCAGCTGTGAACATGCCATCACATTCACTGCCTTTCAGGAAAGGTGTGATACCTATACACAGTGAAATGGCTGGGGGCTTGGTTTGGTTTTGATTTTTCCTGCCTAGAGCTCTTCCAAATTTCTTACCTCCTGTGTCTGCTGGGAAGAAGAGATGCATTTGTATGACACAATGATTCTCATATTTTGTCAACTTGGGAATGTAAGGCAAAGGTAAAGAAACTGAGGCACAGAGGGATTTTGAGAACCATCCCCTGGAATCACTCATGTCTAGCTGCGTGAACAATACCAACATGTGAATATCTGGAAAGAATTTTGAAGCAATTAAATATATTACAGAAGCACAAATGAATACTGAAGTGAAGTGTGGACACAGTAAGTTCCCATACCTTTAATCTGGAAGAGGTCATAAGACCTCATCACTTCATCAATGTGTCTTAAGTATCTAAAAAGGGTGGAGCCAGGCTCTTCTCAGGGGCGCTGAGCAATAGGACAAGAGGCAAAAATCAGCAGAAACTGATGCACAGGAAGTTCCACCTGAATATGAGAAAGAACTTCTTTACTGTGCAGGTGACCAGGCACTGGAACAGGCTGCCCAGAGAGGTTGTGGAGTGTCTCTCACTGGAGATACTCAAGAATCACCTGGATACCAATCCTGTGCCAAGTGCTCTAGGATGACCCCGCTTCAAGCAGGGAGGTTGGACCAGGTGAACAACTGTGTTCTCTTTCAACCTTGCCCATTCTGTCATTCTGTGAAAATTCTGAATCTATATGAAAATTCAGACTCCTTTTGATTATAAACATATATAATTCTGGCAGCTTTACCTTTTGTTTAGATAGATGATCCTGCCAGTATTAGAGGGTGCTGTTCTCTGAGAGAGCTGCCTCACCTGAGGAACAAACAGAAACGACCGAGCTCTCAGCTTTGATCCCGAGAACAGAGCACGTGTTGTGATTGAAAAGGGCCGCTCCACGGCTCGTTCCCGCTGGGAGCAGCGGGAGACTGCGGCGGGGTCGGTGCTGCCGCGGCCGGGCCGCCCCCGCTGCCCCCGGGCCGCGCTCCCCGGGGCCGCTGCGCTTCCCGCCGCTCCCCACTAGGTGGAGCTGCAGCAATAAGTTTCCCGTCGCTATGCTAAGGAGGCGTCAGCGCCGAGCCGCGCTGAAAGGCGATGCTCGGCTTAACAATTCAAATGTATTCCTGTTAATTTGTGTTTGATAAAGGTTCAGGAGTCTTTTGTTGTGTGTCTAGTTAGCCCGCGTGTTACACTGAGAGCGTTTGCAAATTTTCTGTTTGATTGTGAGCCGTACTGTGAATTTTTATGTGGCTGTGTACCTGTGCATATTTGTTTATACATGTGTGTGTGTGCGTGCGTGCGTGCGTGTGTGTGTGTCTGCATTTGCAGGGTGGGTATATAAAAGGCAGGAAGAAAAATCTGTGCCTTCACCGTTGCTATTTTCATGAATGAAGTGGCAAAGCACAGAGCGATGCCTAGTCTGTACACAATGCAAATACATTATTCAGAGCCAGGTGGGGATTAAGGATTGACTGTCTTCTATGTACAGATCAGTGGGTCTGGTGCTCAGTAACCAAAATTGAGAGAGGACAGTGCTTAGCGTTCAGAAACCCCGTTTTTTCTCTGTGTGTTCCTCTTGGACAGTTTATTAAATTGGGAGCTCAACACCCTCAAGCCAGTTTTCAGCATCTAGTTATCACATCCTCTTTTTAAGGGGTCCAGAACCCCTATGGTGGATATCTCGAAACACTGAAAGGCTGAGAAAAAAAAAAAGGAAAATTCAGATGTGGTAGATGTGCAAGTGTGCTTGCGTTTAGGGTTGACATCAGATTCAGGGCTTCTGTTATTTGAATGGAGCTGCCTGTAATTTGTTATTCAGGTTCATGACCATACATCTCCTTTTAGATCTTGGGCATTTGTGGAGGGCAGGGTACTTGAACTGGGTAAGCATGTCCTTTCCCTTCCCTCTTAGGCAAAGGATTTGCAAAATTTTAATTCAGATGCAAGACCTGCAGGTGCTATGCAAACATTTGGTACCTCTGGCTTGCTTGGCTGCAGTGAGCACCTGTAGGTATTTCAGGGTTCAGCAAATAGTATTCACAGAATCACAGAATCACAGGATCACAGGATCACAGAATGTGTTTAAGATTGGAAGGGACAACAATGGGTTATCTGGTCCGATCTCCCTGCTCAAGGGTCATCCTAGTGCACATTGCATAGGATTGTGTCCAGACAGCTCTTGAATAACTCCAGTGAGGAAGACTCCACAAGCTCTGTGGGCAACCTGTTCCACTGCACAGTCACCCACACAGTAAAGAAGATCTGCGTCACATTCATGTGAAACTTCCTTTGCTTAAGTTTCTGCCCATTGCCTCTTGTTTTCCATGCTCTTGACACCCTCCCTTCAGATAATTATATACATTGATGAGGTCCCCTCTCAGTTGTTTAGTCTCAAGACTGAACAGCTCTCATCTTTTTAACCCTCTGTTGGACTCACTGAGGAAGCTCCATGTCTCCCTTGTACTGAGGAGCCCAGAACTGGACACAGCACTCCAGATGTGGCCTCACCAGGTCTCAGTAAAGGGGCAGGATCGCCTCACTCGACCTGCTGACAATGCTGTTCCTAATGCACCTCAGGTTATCCCTGGCCCCCTTTGCCACGAGGGCATATTGCTGGCTCATGGACAGCTCTGTTGAAGTTTAGAATGTGCATGATCAGTGGAAGCAGTATTGGTAGTCATTCTTCAGAACTTGCGCTGCCTTCCTTTTTGTTGTGAGATGTATTTCTGACCAATGAAGTCCTCTGTAGTTTAGACCCTGTGCAAATTTCTTTATTCCTCTTTTGATGCTGGATCTAGCATGAGACTATTATCTGACATTCCCAAAACGAGTCTGGGTGATTTTTGAGATGTCATTGGAGAAAGTATTTAAATCTTGTGACGTGGTTTAAGAATCCTGGTCAGGTATCAGAGATTCTTCTATACAGGAGATTGTCTCTTCTTTACAGTGTAACATAAGGACCAAGGGGTGATAAGCCAGCCTTTTATGTGATAGCAACGACAATGTGTGTGCATGGTGAGGGGTGTGGGTGGGTGTCCCCAGACTGCAGTGCAGCATGGTCTCAGTCTGAGATATTTAGTCTGCTTTCCATTGCTAAGTTGTTTTGGTTACTTTAGACTTTACTATGTCTTACGAATGCAGAAGTAGGAGGCACACTGGGAAAAAAAATTATGTTTGGCTGATGAAGTGGCTGTCACCTCTTTACACAGGTGTATGTTATGATGAAATTAATAAAATTCTTAATCAAATGTCTTCCTGACTACATGTGATTGGTAAAACCTATGACATTATTTAGAAATACCTGTCTAAAGTATGTCCATCTGAGGGATGTGCCATCCCTCCTGCATTGGTCAACATTACTCGAGCATGCAAGGGATTCTTTGTATACATTCTGAGTAACAAACCTTGAACAGTGATTTCTTAATTTGTAGGCCAGCATATAAACATACCTGAGCACCTTACCTAGAAACACAGGGTTGTGTTTCTGCTTGGGTGTTTCTCTTTTGAATTTTTACTGTGACTGCATGTCTTCTTGTATGACAAAACAAGAACTGGAATTTAACACCAATTTTTTTGCTCACAGAACACAGAGTGATCCTTTCTAACCTCCATGTTTCTTTCCAGAAATTTTTTTTTAAACTTCAGGCAAAGTTGCTGAACTGCTGTAGTCAGACTAAAGTAGGAAGCACAGAAGGACTTCTGAAATGACATTCTATCAACAGGAGAGTGCCTGTCTCTCTTCTTTTTTTCTTTTACTTTAAAATATCCTGTAAGGTTAAGGAAAGGCAAGAGGGTTTTAGAGGCTTTTGCTTGCAGTATAATGGATGAAAGAACTGCAGAAAATGGGAGAAAAATTTTGGAAAATTTTTCTGACCCCCAACAAAAATGACCAGTCATGAAGAAATCTGTGAAACTGAGACTCTCATGGTGTGACTAAGTAAACTACTAACAAGACTAAGGTAGGCTATGTGAGCAGTTCAGAAGTGACTGTCCCTGGTACTGTGCACTTATTCACAATCCATGTTGATTTTGAATATTAATTTTACACAGAGAAGTGGGTATGTTTCTTCATGCAAACATAATAAAGGATGGAAAATTATGCATGAGGTGTACCATCATGCATAGGCATGATGAGGCACTGGAGTAAGTACCACAAGATGTTCCTACTGTGTGCAATGGTGATGAACATAGTAGGAAGAGATTAGCTGTAACATAACTTTCTTTCTTTCTTTCTTTCTTTCTTTTTCTTTCTTTCTTTCTTTCTTTCTCTTTCTTTCTTTCTTTCTCTCTCTCTCTTTCTTTCTGTTTTTCTTTTTCTTTCATTCTTTCTTTTTCTTTCATTCTTTCTTTCTTTTTCTTTCTTTCTTTCTCTTTTTTTCTTTCTTATTCTCTCCTTCTCTCTTTCTCTCTTTCTTTCTCTCTCTCTCTTTCCTTCTTTCCTTTTTTCCTCCCTTTTTTCCTTCTTTCTTTCTTTTTCTTGTTTTCAGGCTGCTGTTTGAGCTACAAAGCCCTAGGAATGGCATCTGTCCAAATAATGGTTGTTACAAGGTTTGCATTACATAATGTAATTAAAATGGAACAATCTTTTAGACCACCTTTCTTAGGACATAAACCAAAGTAGTAACCCCTTGTGATGGTGGGAAGATGCCATTCCACCAGGAACACGTGCTGCTCAGCAGCAGGAGGCTCCACACAGCAGTCGACCATCATTATAGCTGTGCATTATAGCTGTGCCTCTGGAAAGGATCGGGGAAGTCTCCTGCCAGGAAAAAGGTGCGTCTGGGAAAGAGTAAGCTACATATTATTTCACTTTAGGTCCTGTAAAAGCTGACCCGCTACTCTTTGAAGACTAGTACCTGTATTTATGTAAGTGGTATAATACAGGGAGACCTGTAGGCAATTAGCCTACATTCGTTGCATAATCAAAGCTGTTGAAGGCTTACAAACTAGTAAAACATTTGTGAGGAAAGCGAGTATCTAAACATTTTAGAGCTATTTAATCTAATTTTGACTGGATCTGGTAACCTAACTCAACAATTGGGCGCTGCTGCTGCAGCAGTTACGGTTATAAAGGCCAAGAACAGAGAACTCCTCTCTTTCATGCTGACTATCCAAATTAAGTAATCAAACCAGAAGTTTTAATAGGCATATCAGTTGGGAAAGTCATGTCAAGTCACTTCTGACATTTCAGGTCACAAGCACTCATAGGAACATCTTTCATATGTTTGGTTTCTCAGAGAATTCTCAACATGTATCATCTGGTGTGGGTGGAATAGAGCAGAAGATAATGCATTCTGGTATCATGAGGCCATCACAATCCACATTAGCTGAGATGCGGAGCTCTTGCATAATTATCTGTACTTACAGAAGGATATTTTGATGAAAGAAATACATTTTCAGCCAAATATACAGGATGAGGTGAAGCTGAAAGAGTGGTATTTTTACACATTGCTTTCCCAACTATAAGCAGCCCTCTTGGTGCAAGATGTTATTCTGCCTACTGTGATTACTCACTGCATCCATATGGTGAGTAAACATACACCCTTTATTTTTGGTAACAGGAGAAACAGTAAACTTAGTAATGCATGTGAATGTATGCAGTCATATTGTCTACTAAAAAATCGCAAAAATATTATCTAGAAGGGAAATACATATGTATTTAATTTTTCCTTCACTTGAAAGAGTGTGAGGCTATTGGGGTAAATTAAGTTCCACCGATGGTGTAAAACTGGGGCAGGCAAGGAGAGGTTCAGGCCAAATATGCTGGCATAGTTTAACATAGTGTCAATCTAGAAGAGAGGCTGTTGATCCTCTGATCATTGCTAGAATATAGTGTAATGGTTCCTTTGACACCTTTGTCTTTTATTTCATCAGTTTGTAGTACATGACATTTTGTACTCGTGAAAGGTGCTGAACTGACAGGCCTTGAGACTGAAGTCTTCTCTTTGTACACATATCAGACGATACATAGACAAACACAGCATCCCCTCTCTGCCTCTTTCTCTGTCTTTCCTACACTTCAACTGCTTTCTCGCTGCAGCTTTCTCATATGACCACCATTTAAAGTGAAAACATCGTCCGAGCTCTGCGGTTACTGTTTGCTGCTAATATTATCAGGAAGGCTGCTTGCCCTGAGTGAGTTTTGTGGGGTTTTTTGTGATACAGAAATGTATTTCCATGAATTTAAGTAATTCCAGCTCATTTCATGTGGGTCACAAACTGTCCATTAGGCTGTAATATCTTTAGGTTACCAGTGACCCGAACTAGACTTGATCTGGTAACCTATAGAACAGGTGAAATGCTCCATATCCTATTTCCACTCCTGCTCATATTTGAATTGTTCAGTATAAGGTTAATCATGCATACAAGAGATTTTTTTTCTCTGAAGTGCACAGTAGATCTGTGTTTTTGTCCTTTCAATCTGTTTGGAGAAGACAAAGGGGATTATAAATGGGCAAAGTAGAAATCACAGTTAAGAAATTTGTGCTTTTATTCACACAGCAGAGAATTCCCATTGGGAATATTGGATCCACCATGCAGATCAGAGAGAATAATTTTGCCTGCAGTATGGACTTCCAATGGTTTTACCATTCTTGCACTTAGAGGGAAGAAGAATGTAGGGGAAGGACTTATTGTCTCCTCTCAGGTTTTAATAATGTGACCTTATTGTGAAACAGAAAATATGAAACAATCCACATTCAGGACCAACACCGTGCAAAACTTAAGTTCAAAATGTATAGTTAGTTTCTGAAGCTGGAATTTTCCCAATATATTTTCCAAAGGGATATTTTATGTTTGTCTATCATCTACTTAAAAATAAAATAGCGCAAGTTCAAAAAAAAAAAAAGTTGAAGTCCTCAGATAAAACCCCACACATAATAAATCTGTAACTTTCATGTAATTTGCATTGAGCAGCAGAATAACTGGGGTGGGATGGTGGTGGTGCAGGCACAAACGTCAAAATTCCCAGAAAGCCACTTTCTGACCAAAATTTTGGGCAAGATCTCTTTTATTTTTTTTTTTTTAACATCACTTTAAATATTTTTGCTCATTCATATTGTTTCTTGGTATGCAGAAGTGCATTCTCCTCTTTTCAAAAGGTTTGCTATGTAATTAAGGCTTTGGTTACTTTTCACCACATGTTGCAAATTATTGAATTTTTTTTCAAAGAGTATGTCAAGGGGATACACCTTGTACAACTTGCTAATAGTCATGTAAATTATTGAACAAAACCAATAATATAAAAGAAAAAGGTATACATGTTTGTTTAAAAGAACAGGGTTTTTTTTTTAATTATCTTTACCTCTACAATGACATAGGATGAGTTTAATATTTTTAGTAGTAGCATCATATTCCTATTCCCCTAACTCATACAAGGAATCATATGAACACAGACTTAAATTATTTTTGTCAAGACTGCCTTTGCATTAAGGATCTGTTTAGTGATTAAGAGTAAAAAACTGCCCCCTATCATTTTTCACACTTGCATTTACTCATACTTTCAGACTTGTCTCAGCTAGATCAACTAAATTTTCCCTGAAAGATTGAGAACATATACAGCCTCACTCAGTCACAGTCCAGAAGGAATTCAGTTATTTCAAGAAGTCTCATTACACCAGATCCTTCTATTGCCTCTTGTTATTTATCTTTCAGTACTATCACCTTTTACTACCCTTTCTTCTTCCTTAATTCAAATTAATAAAGTCCTGCAGTGACTGATTCTTCAATTCCTTTGAAATTTCTTTTGAAAGAGTGAGAAGTCCTCAAAAATCACAATACTCATAAAATGGTTGAGGGAGAAAAAAATCCTTTATTCTTTCCTCTAGACTTCAGTGACACTATGAAGTTTCACATAATTTGCAGACTGCATCTCATAAAATACTGGCAAAATTTATTCAATTCAAATTAAATAGATGTAGCACAGAGTAATCTTTCTCTATTAAATATGTCACTTTTTGCAATTGTTTCTTAATATCCCGCACAGCTTCCATCTAAGATTAGCACTTTCTTTGCTGCCACAGTTTCACTAACCTACTGAATTATTCACTGAAGCATAACCTTCAGATATCAGGTTAGAAAGACCTTGATTATGGCAGGAAGTGAACTGTATAAACCATTTTTCTTTAAAAGAAAATTTCTCAGTATAGAAAAGTCTGAAATGAGATAAGTATTAAATGTGTGTAAAAATTAAGTTCATAATTGATAGGAATTTAGTCAGCTGTGACATTCCTGTATTTTGTTTATAATAACGTACAATAACATTCTAGATACCACTTAATAGTGTAAAGCCACGTGCATTTTCATGGTGCTTATTTAAAGTACAAACCAGGGTATGCATGTTGGTCTCAGCTGTAAAGCTGTGGAACCTCCCACACAGATTTAACATACTGGACAAGGAGTATTTACATCCAATTCCTGATTTTGTCCCATTTCCTGAGAATTACTTTTAAGGGTCTCTCAGCTCCAGAAACCATGCTGGCAGAGTGGAAGGCTTCCCTACAGCAAAACATTGTTATTGACCATTGCTTTGTGCCTATCCACTCTTGGAATGTCGTTTGAACACCTACCAAGGAGACAACAGCTTCCGGAACGCTTCCTTTGCGAGGGTTGAATTACAGACGCACCACTCGCTTGTCTGCTTCTCATGACCTGTCCAATGGCACCCAGGAGCTGAAACATAATTGTGAAGTTTAACAGGCTTTTAGAGGTACTATGATAGCAAAATGTCAGGGCAAACAACAATCTACAAATTATTCTGCTAGTCAAGCGTACAAATTTTCATAATGACTTGACCTAGAATAGGAACAAAATGTGTTTTCCTAACATGGGTGATAACTGCATAATTATGCAACTGATTCTGCTAATATTATTAGCCTTATGTTGCTTTCCCAGATGTCAGAGAAATGGCACAGAAGGAGAAAACAGGTGGTAAGATTCTTGGATGTTGCATATTAGTGCAGTCTGTAACAGAATTTTCTATGTAGATTTGGTGACCGCAGTTTGAAGGACTAAAACACAACCATGCTGCACAAGGATTTAACATTTTGAGGTGTAGCAGGGGCTCCAGCAAATTTTATGCTGTGCTGTGAAATGTTCAGTTCCTGAGATGTGTTTAAATCTCTTGTTTCCTGATTTCTGCCTCTCTTTCTCCTAGTGATATTTGTGGTTTGTAGAGCTTTTCGAACATGTGAGGGTGTTACTTTTGGGTAGCTAAATTTATATTGAATGATTATATGAGTTCATAAGTCAGGTATCATTTTAAAAGAAATACAAGTACTGCAAAGGATACTATTAGTTTAACAAACTTCTAAAAAATTATATATGTCTACTGCTTTTCAAGAGCCCTTAACAATAAGAAGCATTTAAAAGCAGTGGGGGAAATAATAAAAACTGGGTTGATATTGTGGGTATAGAGATCATTTTTTCTTTATGTTTTAATATATATTATGCATATAATATATATTAAAACATAAAGACATATTAATATACATCATAAGAACACATACAGTCATGTATTCTTGTATACATTTATTTAATAATTCAAATTTGTATTTATTCTGTGTTTATTAAAGAATTACGCCTTTGACAAAAAGATCTGCAGCTGTGACATTTGAATTGCAGACTAAACAACCATGTGAAAAAATTAAGCTTCCTATATGGGAAAGAGGCTAAAATGTGTATTTAGGGAAATTGATCATTTTGGACTTAGAAATATATGTTGGAAGTCACTGTGGGCATGACTTAGTGTATACTGTTCATTTCAGTTTAACTGCATCCACTGAAACTGCCTGGGAATTGCATTGAGAGAGCTTGCAATTCTTTAGTTCCTGAATTTTTGCCTTTTAGTAAGGTTTGCTAGAAATCTTGTCAGGCTTAAAATAATTGGAAGCAAAGTACAAAATCAGCACTGAAAATGGAAGTTGTAAAAGACAGAAAAGATTGTGGTAGTGGTTCCTCCAATAAAATAGACAAAATGAACATTTCATTACGTGCCTGGACATTGCATGATAATCTGAAACTCTGATTAAAAGGAATGCTATTAAATTGATTTTTAAACTTTCTTTTTCTTTTTTTTTTTTTCCCAATTAATTGATCTGCCATCAAGCCAGCAGAAAGGTTGTGTAATCTGAGGCAAGCTACCTTTGTTTGATTTTTACCTTCTCTCTTTCACGGAAATATTTTGAAGAAGAAGCTGGCCATTAACATGTAGAAAATTTGCCTTTAGTGGAGTGATAGGAGAACCCAAAAGATGGCAAAAAACTGTTGTCTCTGAAATGGCTTTACTAATTTCTGATACTGCATATGCACTTTTGCCAAATCCTTTAGAGTAGGAAACAATACAAATAAAATCTCTGGTGAAAAATGGAAAAGTTTTGCATCAAAACTTGCTTTCCATGTTACGACTTTGTTTCATTGTTGGACAAGTGTGGACTTCAAAGTGTACACTTTCTTCAGATTTGTAGGCATTTGGAAGGTTAATAGCAGACGTATGTTGCATTGGTTGCCAATGGCAACCCTTGTGATTTGGGTTGGGTTCAAACAGCCATTCAACCCCACTTGTCCCCACCCATTAATTCCCAAAGCTAGCCATGCAGATTGTTTTGGGGGATGACATTTTACATGTGTGTCTAGTTGTCTCTTCTGTATGTATTTATCTAAACATTTATATTTATTCCATCACCACATGAAACAAGTGTGAATGAATCTTGGCTGACAACTTAGCTGTAAGGAATGGAGAGGGATATTATCTTCCCCCTTTAACAAAGAGTGAACTAAGATTTTAAAACTTACAGAAAGTTTCAAAGAAAACTTTGAAGTTGCTGAAGTGTCTGAGGCTTTATCTACTTTTCCTTTTTTTTTCTTGTGTCCATGCGGAAACATGCCTGAGTCTTCTGTGCCAGTGGCTCCTTTGGATTGCTACCAGGGATGATATGTTGGTTCTTGGAGACAGCTTTGGGATTCCTAGCTTTTATTATAACAGGTTTTTTGTATGATGGCAGTCAGATTTTTAAGCATGTGTGTGTCTGTACCTGCATATTTGTTATTCTTGGAATCGTTAAATATTCACTGTCAGCACGTATTCATATACAGACATTGTTTGTGATAAGTTGCATATACTATTTGGTGATACCAAGCTACTTCAGGATCTAGTTGTAGTTACACTGTGGAAGTGGAAGCTGTTTCAAGAAAAATCTGGGGTTTTTCCTCCTTAAACAGCTCATAGATACATCCTCCAGTCACAATGGGATTGGTAAAGGACTTGTGAAGCCATGCCCCAAAGCATGCAAACTGCACCTAGGGAGATATAAAATATTATCCAGATAACATTAAATGGAAATACTTTTCAGACATTGCGAAGCAGCTTGAATAAAGCAAAAAGAAACCTCTGAACCATACTTTGTGTCCACACTTAGTCCAGTCTTGGACTTAGTATCTGTAGTGACCCCTTTCCCTTCTGCCTACACTGCTTCTCCAAAGCTTGACTCTTTTGCTTCTTTGTGCAATGGAAGAGAAGAAGCAAATGCAAGGCTGTGTGCAAATCTGCTGATGGTAGTTTTCAAATCTTCGGTCACATTCTGAAGAGACAATGCACAGTCATTGCTAGACTATTTGAAACGGGAGCTGTTGTTCTGATTGAGGTATTTATCCAGCACAACTTCAAACATTTCCTTTTGATGGCTCATGGTTGCTGAGGAACATTCCTGAAAGTGCATGGTTTAGCCTATTGGACAATCACATGCAAAAGGGATTTTTAGAAGTAATGAGGAATATAAGAAAATAGTTATTAATACAATTTACTGTTACATATCAAGACTTCCTCTTCTTAGTCCCCAGAGATCTGTTCAGTATAAGAATGATGAAATAGCTGAACAGAGGTAGAGTCTAGCCACCCTCTTCAGAGTCCTGCATGTACCTGTTCTGGCTAAGGGGTTTCTGGTAAGCATCTCTTAAGTTGTGAAATTGTTCAGGACCGGTTAGTGGTAGATTACATGCATGGTGAGGGCTTTGCACAAATAGATGCGAAGGTTTCTAATGTAAACTGATGCATTATTTTTCTGAATGTGGCTTGAGGGACTCAATAAGGACCACAGCAGGTTCCAGAGCCCTGTGTACACCCAAATGGCACCCTTTAAGAGAGGTAATCTCTCTGTTCTCCTAAACAGGGGAAGGTGTGAAGTGAACCCTCTGCTCTCCGGCATGAGCTGCTGCTGGCATCCATCTCCTGCTTCCTCCCACCCTGTACTATCATGAAAAATATACTTGCACTACAGTGAAGTTGTCCTGTTAACAAGCCAAGAAGACCCAACTTCAGATCAGGAAGCCACTGTAAATATATTTTATTGAGTTGTGCTGGAAAACAACCAAAACTGGAAAAACAGTCTCCCATACACATGAATCAGAGATGATCATGAGAGAATGGTGAAAGAAAAAGGTCATGAAGAACACTGTGAAGAGCTTAAAAAAAAAAAGAAAAGAAAAAATTGGAATAATAAAGGTGGGGATATATTTTTAATATTTTAAAGATTGCAAGAAAAGGGAACTGATGGAGGTAGATTCAATATTTACAAATGTGAGTGAAAAATTAATTTGGAAGGAAAATACACCAAAGGGGCTATGGAAAGGAAACTAGTAAGAAAGGAGGAAGGAGGGGAGGGGGCAAGAGAAAGGACTGAGGGAAGAACAAAAGAAAGAACAAAGAACAAAACCTGTCTTACTCTGCAGTTATTGTATTTTGGCGATAAATATTTGCAGGTGGTTACAGTAGTTATTTCCCCACTTCTCCTCCCCTTTTTCCTTTCAGAACCAGCTCACAAATCAGTAAAATCTCCAAAACAGATGAAACTCTGAAAAATATTGAGTTCTGTGTCTAAAAGCACAGCAGTCACTCCCCAACATCCACATCACTGTAATGATGTTTTCCTCTTTCTCAGTGCTGGGAGGCACATGGAACTGACCCGTCCTCATATTACACTAAACTTGAAGCAGCCTCTCTCTTTTACAAACAAACAATGAACACAAGTTTTTCTTTGAGCTTATTCACAGATCCTGGGCTTGTTGCTCCTTGTGTGTTAATGTTTTCAGTTGCACTTGGCATTTTTTAGCGTGTTTGTGCAGTTACTTTTTCTGTGCATACTAATAGTAATGTACAAATGTGAAATGTTTCTGGGAACTTGCCCCGTTTCAGTCACTGGCACAACTCTGTGCCCACAGGGTTGTCCAGCTTTCCTCCTTCTCTGTCTGCTGGGGGCCTTTGGGCTGTGAATATCTTTCTTGGTTTTGCTGTGCAGGCTCCAAAGGAAATCAGAAAACGTTTGCAAGTGCATCTCTCGCATATTTTAATCATTTCTCTGATAATCTTTGCTTGTGGCTGTGCTGCATTTAGTGTTTGGAGGTGGCAGTTTCACCTGCCCACTTTTATGTGTCATTAGTTGTCACCTTGCTACCATGTCTGTGTAGACAAGTCTTCACCGAGAGCAGCTTCGGCATCATGTCTGGGCCTTGTAAATCCTGGCAACAGAGCTACGCACGCTGCAAAGGCTTTGTGACAAAATAGAAAAATGACAATTAATGATGGCTGAATTCGGGAGAGGGAGGAGGAACATGTTTCGGTCGTGTAGAAAGATGCATTTAGAGGCTTTCAAGCACGAGACAACACTTTATGTTTCAGGCTACAGTTTTAAAGCCTGATAGAGAAACCCCTTCATCCAGCAGAGCTCAAAGCCTGCATTAATATCTACCATTTGCAGAGCCTCCCTACTTCATTGGGGGCTAATTTTCTTCTGGTGGGAGCATCACTGGATGATTGAGGCATTATCACTTTGAAAAGGACCTTAATCGTGTGATCAGTCTATAAACTAGATTTTGCTCAGTGCGAGCTGGGGTGGCGGGCCTGGCGCCCTTGGCTTCAGGGGAACCACTCACTTTAGTAAGGTTTTACATAACCTGGACTTTGGATTTAAGAATAAATGCTTTATTTTCTGCCAAATATACAATAAGAGTTAATCTCAGTAAATTATTCTGAGCTTTGCAAATGCCAAAAATATATGTTCATTTAATGTGCAGGAGTTTTGTTTACAATGCGCATTAAACAGAGGGAATGTCAGTGTGAGAAGAGGTGGACTTAATGGGTTAAAAACTGTGTAAATGTTACTCTAGTTAAATTACAGCTTGTTGTTCAGATGAATACTCTCCACTTCTCATATAGCTTTAAATTATGGACAAATGCTTGCAATTGTGAACTACCTACATTGTGGCTGCCTGTTCCCAGGCTTCATCAACCCTAGCTGTCCAATGGGATTACTGTAAGCTTTCACGGCAGTCTGCCAGCCACTGATCAGAAATTCATATCCCTGGATGTTAGATTGCTCTCTTTATTCCATCCTTGTGATGGCTGTGATTGCTGTCATGGTGTTAGGTTAGAAATTAGCATTTTGTGGCCCAAATTTTGCCATCCAGAACATAATCAGAAAAAAGAGGGGGGGGGGGGAACAAAAGAAGAGGAAATTAA